>JAODAL010005640.1:0-17500 GCA_025379985.1 Phyllomedusa bahiana
TTAGGATGTGAGCTCCCGGCGTCGCGCCCGGACTTATATAGTGCGGTGACGTCACAGAATCCCGCCGTCTCTGATTGGCTTCATCTCTGCACATGTCATGCAGGCTATGCCCTTCTTCCTCCCAGAGTGCTTTGGCCCCATGTAGGCGCATGTGCTCGCAGCCATTTTATCAATCAAAAGCACACTTCGTTCACCCGAAGTACCCCAAACTTCGACTTCGTTCAGAACCGAAGTTTTCCTGAAATTCTAAACGAATTCCACTTCGTTAGAATCAATTCGCCCATCTCTAATCATGACTAATATTAGGAGATACTAGTAAATGTTCATTGTTGGAGGGGGGGCATACAAAAGTTTGCTATGGGGCCCAGGCTTCTCTAGTTACGCCCCTGTATGGATCTAATTTCCAGTCACAAAAATCTATACAGTGTGTTTCCATCTTACACTTTGATGGCATATTGATAGAAAATACCATTAAAGTGTGATAGGTGCCGGTCCCAGGAATCGCATCCCTGAAAGCTGAGCAGTGTCTTTGGCTGTACTCAGAACTCCCATATAACAGAATGGAGAGTGATGCACAAGCTCTGCATTCTGAATGGAGACTTTCGGCATCTGCACCTATATTGCTTTTATGGCATATCATATTGATATGAAACCAAAGTGTGAGATAGGTGCACTCCTTTAAAGGGGTTTTACCGACCGTGCATGAGAATGAGGAGGGACGTGCTTCTGGGCATCTCTATTTATTTCTGTAGGAGCTCCTGAATATAGCTGAGCGCACACACTTGGCTATATTCAGAAGCTCCCATAGAAATAAATGAAGAGGACAGTGGCAAGCGCTGCCCTCCTCATTCACATGCACGGTTGGCTCCACCTCATGGTAAAACCACCTCATGGTAAAACCCCTTTAAATGTTACAAATTTGTGTAATTTATAAAAACACATTAATTTTTGAAAAATGTAATGGGGTTCCACTACATGTTTTTTGATGTTTTTATGTACTTTTGTAAATCAGCTTTAGTGGAACCATTCTATACGCTGAGTTTAATAGGATATCTTGTGATTTTTTTCTGAAGTCAATTCCAAAGGAGATGTAAAATGTTTTTTACCAGACCGGGGGAAAGGGTATTATATTTGGTTAAAACCCGAGGTTTTTGTATTTTGCCAGGAAAATATTTTTTGAATAAAACAGTAAGTATTTAGAAGTAAAAATTCAGGGGGTTCCAAACAAGAGTGGTTTTTTTTGGGTTAAAGAGAACAAATGGAAAGGGAAAAGGGAATTGTGTTGGGGATTATTAATGTGGGTGGAATTTATTTTATGTTTGGGGGTTTATTTTAAAATTAAAAGGGGAAAAGTAGTTATGAAAACATATTTATGTTAATTTTAAATTTTAGGGGGTTTATTTTTAAATAAAAATTGACACTTTTTCAACCCCTTATCCCCCGGGTAATGATGTGAAAAAATAACCCGAAAAAAAACCCCAAATTTGAAAAAAATTCTGTAATTAATAATACCAACATTTTTCTGGAGTCTCTTAAAGTAAATAATTTTACATTTCCGGCGTAATTTTTTTCGATCCTGGGGGGGGCCCCAAATTTATTTTTGGGGGTCCACCACCATACTGTATTTGCTTACTCTCCCAGATTGTTAAAGAGTTTTCCATTTTTAAAAATTGCTTGTCAGCCAATTGTATCAAGTAGAAAAAACATAAAAAAATACATCCCTGGAATCTACAAAGAAATCAAAATACATTCCGGGTCCCATTTACAAAACTCGCCCTCTTTCCCTGCACTGCAGCCCCACGCTGGACCCGCTAATAAAGTCATGGTCCTTGCCTATGTGACATTGCAACCAATCACTGGCCTCACATGCCAAATGTCATAGAAGAGACCGAATATAATAGAAAAAAATTAATATAACCAGCCCAACCAGCTAACAACCAATTTTTAAAAATGGAACAACCCTTTAAAGCTTCTCCTGAAAATGGGGGATCTCCTAAACTCAAGATGGTTCCTAACAAAGTTGTTACTATGGAAAGCTTGCTTCATATGTATTCATATTACTTTTATTACTTAGGGGACTGGGATAATTTTTCGGCTCCCTAGGGCAAGCAGCTAAAACTTATAGTATTTCCCTTGCCGAGTAATGGGAAGCAGCGAATTTGGAGCTTAGTATCAGTATAAAATGAAGCACCAACACCTAACAAGGAAGGGAAATAAACGACAGTATATAGTAAACTATGCCGGCACTTGTCATGATGGGTTCCCGAGGGGTGCACCAAAGCATCTTGTCGGGTACGGCAGCTCTGTCTTGTTCAAGAAAATATCAGACACAGTCCCTGGATGAAAGTCCTACACTCAGCGGCCTTTTTGGAAAAATGCCTACAACCCCCGTGAACCCTAGGGTCTTAGCAGGTTTCTTCCAAGAATCTCTACAGGCCAAGAAAATGGATTCATTTTCAGGGGAAAATTCCCGAAAAGACGTGTCCCACGAAAATACAAAATTTATTTAAAAGCTAATTTTCATTTAAAGAAAAGGACTGAAAAAATTTTAACCCCAATGTATTCGTTTTTTTTTGCTTTTTTCCCAATGGCAGGAACATTTTCATATGACAAAAAAATAAATTTTTTCAAGTATGAGAAGAGTTGCGGTTACATGATGATTATATACTGCGGCTTATATTGCAATTTTATATCTATTTTTATACTCAACAAAAATATATTTCCAAAACACAGTCTGCATAATTTAAAGGGACAATCTAAGATTTTCTTGTTTAGATGTAGACATTAAAGTTATTGTGCCAGAAAGAAAAACCCAAATTTAGGCTGGTGCTAGAATCAGCAGATTACCACCGGTCTTCTTTTGGGTATATACATGGTGCCTCCCAAATTTTCAATGACTCAGGTTACAATATTTTCAAAAACCTTTTGGTCTTTCCTGGGGGCATTGTAGTTTTTTTTGGTTTTAAAAACAATGTTCAACACTTATACACCAATTATGTATGCTCTTACTGTTTTTTAGTGCAGTATCAGGATGGCGGGCAAAAGCGCCCTTTCTACGTACAGTTGGTTACATTCCTGTACTGCTCTTACATGTATTAGTGAGGTACATGCAGTTATTGTTGGTGTTTTAGCCCCTATCTACAGTACAGTGCTATTCTACATGTCCTATTTTGCTCTTATATATATTAGTGAGGTACATGCAGTGATTGGTGGTCTAGTAGCTCCTCTCCAAAAGTACAGGTGGTACTACATGTCCTGTACTGTTTTAAATGTTTTATCAGGGATGGAGTGATTGGCGGTCTCCACCTCTCTAAAAGTACAGTGCGGTCTACATGTCCTGTACGCTCTTACATGAAAATCAGTGCATGCAGTGATTGGTGGCATTTGCGCCCCTCTACAGTACGTGTGGTACTACATGTCCCTTTTCTGCCTTACATGTATTAGTGCAGTGCATACATGATTGGGGGCTATAGCGCCTCTCTACATACAGTGTAGTACTACTGTCCTGAAAATGCTCTTATAGGGATTGTGAGGTGCTGCAGTGATTGGTTGGGCAAGTACGCCCCTCTACAGTAGAGTGCGGTACTACATGTCCTTTACTGCTCTTACATGTGTGCAGTGCATGCAGTGATTGTTGGTGTTTTAGCACCTCTCTATAGTAGAGTGTGGTACTACATGTCCTGTACTGCTCTTACATGTATTAGTGAGGTGCATGCAGTGATTGTTGGTCTAGTAGCGCCTATCTACAGTACAATGCAGCACTACATGTCCTGTACTGCATTTACATGATTTATTAGTGAGGTGCATGCAGTGATTGGCGGTCTAGTAGCACCTCTCTACAGTACAGTGCAGTACATGTCTTGTACTGCTCTTACATGTGCCAATATACATGGCTCTTTTGGACACCAGGTGAGGGCTTCATGTTCTTCTTTCTGGTACATTGTGTATAAACTATATGACCCAAGGAAGCTCCTGTCCTCAGAACAGAAAGTGATTTTGAGCTTCCAGCAGCTCTTTCTGGTGTTACATTTAAGGACTTGTTTTATCTGTATTAGTTACTGTATCTGTGTCAGGGCTGGGCTGTGCTCAGGCTCTAGGGAGGCTCTGAAGGCTGCAGCAGCTGATGTGTGCTCCCTCCCTGATACACTTGCTGCTGACAACTCTGTGAGTGACAGGGGCCCAGCCACTCCTGACAGGGGGCAAGTTGCACCAGCCAATGGGAAGACCCAGAGGCCGCTCCAATCAGCTGCAGGGGCGGTATCCAGGAATCCCATTTAAACTCCCTGAAGGCTGGGTGCTGCGCCTGTGAAATTCCTGGCTACCTTGTTATTTGTTTTTGTGTTTGCTTATCCGTATACCTGACCTTGGCCTGTTCTCCTGACCCCGGTTTGTCTCCTGATTTTGTACCTCGCTCCCGTTCGTGTTTGACCTTGGCTTGTTTACGTTTATCCCTCTGGTTCTGATTTGTGGCTTTGCCGTTCCTATTTGATATTGACCCGGACTGTCTGACTATTCTACTTCCTCACGTCCCCAACACTTTAGCAGAGCAGGGACTGTCGCCCAGTTGCCGTCTGCCGCCTAGGGCAGCACGTCTAGTAGGCAGGGACAGTGGGCTGGGTTCCAGTTAGTGCTCACTGCACCTCTCTTGACGTGACATTATCACAGGCCGAAACTCAGCTGACCACCTTGAGGCAGGGTGAGAAGACGGTGGAGGAGTTTTGCTCCGAATTTCGTCGCTGGTGCGTTCCGTCTGGATGGAATCACGTAGCTCTCAGATGCCAGTTTAGATTAGGGTTAGCTGACCATGTGAAGAATTTATTGGAGGCTTACCCTACCCCTGGTACTTTAGATGAGGCCATGGCACTGGCCGTTCGTCTGGACAGACGTTTTAGGGAGAGACGGCAGGAAAAGGTTCCCCCCCGGTGGTCCCACCCATGGTCACCCTAACCCGTTGTTTCCACTTAAACCCAGAGGAGCCCATGCAAGGGGGGGCCCTTTTTCTGTCACTACGGTTTAGTGACCGTAGGAATACTTGTCGTATCCAGGGGTTGTGCTTCTACTGTGGAGAAGATGGACACAGAATTCGGGAATGCTCCAAACGGAAGCCCAGGTCGGAGAAACTCCAACGCCTAGGTGGTCTGCAGGAGGATCACCTAGGCGAGCAGGTATTTCCTATTGTATCTAATAAGTTGCTGCTACCAGTTAAGATTTCATACTTGTCGCTGTCCGGTTCGGGGAGTGCGTTTGTGGATTCTGGATCAGTTTTTAATTTGTTGATGCGTCTTTCGCCAAACATCTGGGCCTCCCTTGTAGACCGTATCTGACTCGCTCCGGGTAGTGGCTATTGACTCACTCCACTAGATCGGGGCGTAATCCAATATTGTACCCCTGAGCTAGAGATGGTGGTCGGATCCATACATATTGAAAAGTGTTTTTCTATTCGTCATGGAGGGGCTCCCGCTGATGTGGTTTTTGGGGCTGCCCTGGCTTCAGAAACATAACCAGTATTTTGACGGGAATTCAGGGAATTTAGTAGGGGGGGCAACGGTGTGTTGACAGATGTCTCCTTACCATGCTGGGAAATTTACTGATGTGCAGGCTGATGCTCTTTTCTGGAAGCGCCTGTGCCAGTGTTGAGGCCTATGCGGCATTTGTGCAGTTTGCGCGCGGGCTAAGGGTTTCCCCAGAACTCGTCCCCCTGGTGAACTATGCCCTCCACCTGAAACCTGAACGTCCATATGTGGTTCAGGAGGTGGTTAACCCGGTGGCTTATCGGCTGAATTTACCCTCTTCTCTCCGTATACATAATGTGTCCCGTCGTGCACTTCGTAAGAGGTATATTCAGCCTGTGTCTCTGCCCTCTAGGCCTCCTTCTCCAGTTTGCTTAGAGGGGGAGTTAGAAAATGAAGTCACCCGTATCTTAGATTCGTGTAAGGCCCAAAGGTCACTGCAGTACCTGGTCCATTGGAAGGGGTATGGTCCTGAGGAGAGATCATGGGTTCCGGTGAAACCCATCCCTTGCTGATCGCCTGGTGAGGGAATTCCATGAGTCTCACCCAGACAAACCCAGACTAGGGAAGGGTCCGGTGGCCCCTCCTAAAAGGGGGGGTTACTGTCAGGGCTGGGCTGTGCTCAGGCTCTAGGGATCTGAAGGCTGCAGCAGCTGATGCACGATCTCACCCTGATACACTTGCTGCTGACAACTCTGTGAGTGACAGGGGCCCAAGCCACTCCTGACAGGGGGCGAGTTGCACCAGCCAATGGGAAGACCCGGAGGCCGCTCCAATCAGCTGCAGGGGCGGTTTTCCGGAATCCCATTTAAACTCTGAAGGCTGGGTGCTGCGCCCGTGATATTTTCCCGGCTACCTTGTTATTTGTTTTTGTGTTTGCTTATCCGTATACCTGACCTCGGCCCGTTCTCCTGACCCCGGTTTGTCCTCCTGATTTTTGTTACCTCACTCCCGTTCGTGTTTGACCTCGGCTTGTTTACGTTTATCCCTCTGGTTCTGATTTGTGGGTTTGGCGTTCCTATTTGATATTGACCCGGACTATCTGACTATCTACTTCCTCACGTCCCCAGCACTTTAGCAGAGCAGGGACTGTCGCCCAGTTGCCGCCTAGGGCAGCACGTCTAGTAGGCAGGGACAGTGGGCTCGGTTCCAGTTAGGGCTCACTGCACCTCCCTTGACGTGACAATCTGCTTCATTTTCTTTCACCTTCATTTTGCATTACGTTGTGGTCACATTTGGGGACCTCGGAGCCAATTCATAATTTTACAGGTTATGGTTTCAACATGTAGGCAATTGGAGGTTGATACAGCGCTTCTCACCAAACGTTGGTAGAATTAAAACTTAATGATGTTTATTCCAATAATCGTAAAAGACAAAGTTGCTGTCCACAAATACAAAGGTTCCATGCAAGAGAAGCTTACGCGTTTCAGGTACTACGTACCCTTGTTATGCATGTCTATGCTCCAGACGGGATACTTGCGGACTCCACCATCGTAGCTGATGCATACTGTGGGTGAGCTGACCTTTTTTCTTATTGCTTGATCTGGTTCCAACATACATTGGTTGTCCAGTTAATATTGTATGTTGAGGGAGCACTGTATTTCTCTTCTAGTAGCCACTACAGAGGAATGTAGCATTGCATGCTGGCCATTAAAATAATAGCCAACGATGTAAAGTATAGAAGAGCCGTGTCCAACAAAGAAGAGAGGCTCTTCAATCTGGTTCAGTTAGTGACCCTATTCAGCAATGTCCTTATACCCTAAGTGCATACTAAGGCCTCATTAAAAATATAGAGAACAGGGCTGCACCAGTTTTCGGGCTGAAAAGAAGCCAGACTTCTGGTGCAGCCCTGTACATACATGTCGCCCTAAGTGCATTCCCTAAGTTCAACTTTTTATTCTCCCGATTCCGGGTGATTTTAACCCCTCTCTCTTAAAGCCACCGATCTGCTGGGAACTCCCCTGATCTGGCAGGGAATACTCGTCAAACCCCATCCATTTAAGATATCTGTTTATGGGAGCTTATCAGAAAGTAATGGGACAGTTGTGTTTATACGAACAGGGGATGTTCACATGGGTTTTAGACAACACCCATAACCTGTTAACAACTGCCAATAAGACTTTATACAACTCAAGAGCTTAGGACTAGACCTACACTTTTTTTTTACAGCAGCCTGGTCCTAGTACTGTATTGGTGTCCATTGTTTGGTGCAGCAGTGACTAGATGTCTAATGTTCCAGATCAGATGTTGTGGGTAATAGCAACTATGCCACCTACTGTAAGTGGTTTACAGAAAGAGTGTTGCTTCCTTCTACTCATCAGCGCCAATGGTTGCTTTGGCAGCCGGGTTCTTAGAAAAAGCCAGAGACCTGTCATGGATGTGATACTACTAAGACTTAAGTAAAACATAAAATACATAAGCGATCAAACGATCACATGACCAGGTCCCCTTGCAGGACTTCAAAATATTGTAAATAAAAGATTTTTTTTTTGGTAGGTGGGGACCAGTTGTTTAAGGGCAGAAACCCCGCTACCCTAGGGCGGGGAAGCGCAGTGGGGTTTGGGGGAAAATTTTAAAAAAATTACTCCCCTAGCTTCATCCAGTGTTAATCTGTGAAAACTACCCTCTCCGCTTTGTGTTTCATTTGTTTAATTTTTTGTTAATTGTTATCTTTTTCTCACAGTTTAGTGGAAAAGGGAAAAACCCCTCAAAAATAAAGCACAACTGATGGGAAAAAATTTACCCCCCACGGGCAAGGGAGCTGGCATACAAGGGTAATTTTTTTTTAAAAGGGGGTTTTTCTCACCAACTTTTGAAAGAATCCCCAGCTTTCCCGGTTCAGGCTGTTGTGGGTTTTATCAGTGATTGGTATATTAGCTTTGCTATTCCTTGTTATCCCTGTTACATTGAAATGCAGGAGATGTACAATCTGAAATTTCAACAAGGGGTACAAAAATCTAAAAGGGGTGAATTTGTCCTTATTTTTAAACAAAAAAAGCTCCTTTTCCCGGGGATTAAACACGCAGAAGCGTCCGCAAACAGATAAGAGGAGGGAGAAAGGATTGGGTTGGGAACCAGGGAAAACTTTAAAGCGCACTTAGGGAAAGACAATCTTTCTTATTTTCCCAAAAAGCAAAATAAAAAGTATTTGGGAAAATTTTTGGGGTAATAGTCTTCAAGTACCTTTCCCTGCATGTTGAAAGTTAATCATTGTAGTGAGTGGGTTTACTTTAATATTTAATTGAAGACATAAGATTAAAATTTTCTGGCTTTTTATTTTTTGTTATTAAAAAAAACTTGGGGTGGCCCCCCTTTAAAGAAGAACAAAATTGGGGAAAAATATTTATTTCTTTTGATTTTTGATTTTTGGGTTTTTTTTTAAAAATTGTTTTTAAAATTTTTTTTTTAATTTTTTTTAATTTACAAAGTATTAAAAATCCAATAAAATTTATAAAAGTGAAACAACAAAAAAAATCGCCATTTACAGGTATGTCAATGGAAATATAAAAAAAAATAAAAAACTTTTATTTTTAAAAAGCGCCCAAAAATTCCCCAGCACTTTACAAATTCAAAAGGGAAAAAATTTTCATCATTAACATTAAAAGTACTTACAAATGAGAACAAGGTTTTGAGGGCCCCTTCTGTGAGAGCTTTTCCAAACTATTAGGGTTAAAGGGTGAAACATACGGGAAAAGTGCCAAGTTTACAATGGTCCCCATGGTTTTTTTAAATAAGGGGGGGGTTTACATGAAAAAAGGATGGGAAACCGCCACCCAGACTGTAAAATCATATTCAGAAAAAGTCCCGTGGGGTCCCCAAAATGGGGTGGGGACCCGATGTTGTGATTTGCAGTTAGGGATCTTGGGTAGGGGGCCCGGAAAAAGAAATTTTTTAGGGGCCCTCTTAAAATTTAGGGTTGTGGGAAGGCCCCATCGCCCCCCGGTAGCTTTCATTGTGGGCATTGGGGAAGGCAAATTTTCCTTTGTAAATTGTACTGAGAACTGGTGCCCTTTAACATCAATCTATGATTTTTGTTAGAAAAAAAAAAAAAAAAAAAGTGGGAAAAAAATTAAAAATTTAAAAGTTAAAAGTGAAAAAATTTAAAAAACAAAACAAAAAATAAAAAAAAAACACGTAAACTGGCCCCCTTTTCCCCTTTCCCAAAAGCTAATCGCCCCCAAAAAAGAAACCCAAAAAAAAATAAAGGGACCCATAATTTTGGGATCCCAAAGCTGTGGTAAAAGACCCGCCCTATAAAAACTGTCACATTTAATTAACCCCCACGTAAAAACCGCAAAAAAAAAATAAAAAAACAGTCACAGAAAATTTCTTTTTTTTTCATCCCCAGCACATTTAAAAAGGGGAAAAAAAAGCGATCAAAAACCCATATAAACTCCCCAAAAATTTTGCCCAAATTTAAAAACGTCCTTGACCCCGCAAAAAAAATGTCTTTAAAAGTCGTTTATGGAAAAAAAAAAAAAAGTTATGGGTCTCAGAAAACAGCCAGCCTTTAAAAATTGTTTTAAACAATAAAACACTTTTTTTTTTAAAAGGGTTTTAAAAAAAAAAAAAAAATATAAAAATTTGGGTATTGTTAATTGTAACGACCCCGAGAGTAAATTTTAACTTTCACGGATACTTGGGAAAGAGACGTGTAAAAAAAAAAATAAAAAACACTACTAGGATTGCCCGAATTTTCTTCACCCCTTTCCCCCAAAAAATGGGATTTAAAATGTTTAAAAAGTTTTGTCCCCCAAAAAAAATGATACCAAAAAAACCCTCAATCTTCCCCCAAAAAAAAAAGACCTAACCCCAGCTCCGTTTCACTGAAAAATAAAAAAAAAATTTTGGGAAACCGACTATGGCGATACAAAAAGTGTTTTTCCCTTTTGGGAAAAAAAGGGGTTTTTTAAATTTTTAAAAGCAGTAAAAACCCCATAAAAAAAAAACAAATTGGGTATCGTTGTAAAAACTTTTTGACCTTTCTGAGAAAACTACATTTTCCCCTTTTTACCGCAACGATGACCGCTGAAAAAAATAAAAAACACCCACCCGGGGTTTCTGTTAAATTTTTTTCAAAAAGCCTCACAAAAAAAAATTTTTAAAAATGGGTCAAAAAAAGTCATATGCCCCCCTTTAAAGGAATATTTAAAAACTCAAATCATCCCCAAAAAACAAACCCCCAAATTTATCTCCGTCAAGAAAAATAAAAAAATTATGGCCCGTTTGGAATAGGTCCCCTAAAAAAGCAATTTTTTTTAACCTAATTCTATTGTGTAAAATTAAAAAACATAAAAAATATATAAATTTATATCATTGAATTTAACCCACCCCCACAATTAAAAAATTTTCCTGTCATTTTTTCACGGGACGGTGAACACTGTAAAAATAAAACCCCAAAAAAAAATGGGGGAAAATGCTTTTTTTCCCCCCCTTTTTTATAGCCCAAAAAGTAAAAAAAACTATGGGCCCCCTGTAAAACTAAAATTGGGACAGTAAAAAACCCCTAGAAGAGATCCCCTAGGGTGGGGTTTTAATCCCAAAAAGGGGCAACTTCTGGAAGGGTTTTAAACCCGTTTTGATCTTTTTGGGGGGGTTTTTCAAAAAGCCGGGATGAACCCCCAAAACCCCCAAAAGAAAAAGGCCCCCAAAAAAAATTTTAAACCCCCAAAGGGAAGGTATTTCCGAACTTGGAAGGGAAAATTTCTTAACAAAATTTTTGGGGCTTTTTTTTGGGGGGCTTTTTTTAAAAGGGTTCCCTTTTAAAAATTCAAATTTTAGCTAAAATTGGGAGATTTTTTGGAAATAAAAAATTTTTTATATTTTCCCCAAACCCAACTCTAAAAAAAATTTTGTAAACACCCGTTTGGGGGGTTTATACTCAACACACCCCCGGAAATATTTTCCCTTTTTGGGGTTGTGTCCCCCAATATGGGGTCTTTTTAAAGGGGGGTTTTTTAATTTTAGCCCGTAGGGTGTCCCCCAAACCGAAATTTGGGGCCTAAATTTAAAAAAAATTTTAAAAAAAAATTTTAAAACCCAAAAGGTCCGGTAGGTGCACAAACCCATTCTGGGGCCCGGGGGTTGGCCAAAAAGCGCACTTTGGGGCCCCATATTGGGGTATCTCGAAAATGGCGAAAACGGGGAATCCCAATTTTAAGTTTGCAAAATTTCCCCGATCACATTTAAACCCAGTTTTTTGGGAATAATGGCTGAAAAATTTAAAATCTGCAAAAAAAAAATTTTTAAAATTTCACCTCCACTTTTTCTTTAATTCCTTTTTGGGAAAAACCAAAAAGGGTTTTAAACTTCCTAAATCTGTTTTGAAATTACTTTAAGGGGGGGTAGTTTCTTAATAGGTCAAAATTTTTTTGGGGGGATCTAACATAAAGGGGGAATCAAAAACGGTTAGAAATTGGGCTGGGCCCAAAAAAAAATTTTATAATTTCAATTTTATTGAAAATTGGGGAAAATTTTTACAAAAATTTCCCAAAACCCCCCCAATAACATAAAAAAAAAAAAAAACAAAATATTAAAAAAAAAAATGCCCAAAACCCACGTAGAAAAACGGGAGATGCTTGTTTTTAAGCTTTCTTTGAGTGGGGAAAAAACTAACTTCCCCTTTCACACAGAAATTTTGAAATTTTTAAAAAAAGGAAATTTTTCAAAATTTTTTAAAGATACTTTGAAATTTTTTTTACCCAAATTTAAAAAAGGAAATTTTTTTAATCAAAATTTTTTACTATCTTAAAGCACAAAGTGTCCCCGAAAAACATCTCTGAATCACATGGATAGGTTAAAGTGTCAAAAAGTTATTCTAAAAAAAAGTGATACATGGCAGATTTAAAAAATGTCCCTCTGACAGAGAGGCCAAAACTTGCTCCGGCGGTAAGGGGTTAATAGGTCTTCAGAGACATACCAAAAGCCTGACCTGGAATGCGGGAACAGCCACCTAGCCAACACTATGGCTGTCCCAAAAAACCCACCCTATACATAGCCGCCTAGCAGCTATTCTAGCCACTACTGTGTCAGTAATATATCGTTACTGACACCATACAGGTGGCTTTTCCCCACCAAGACCAGGTCATCTGCAGCAGGTCCGGCTGCACACCTTCTAGTGGCAGAAATCTGCGACTATCGGAGGTCGCTCTGCCACAACATTTATCACCAATCCTGTAGATAGGTGATAAATACCGATGGTGGCACAACCTCTAAGGCAGCTTACTAAGGGGTTGGTAAAGTGAAACCATTTGCTTTGCCATATGAAATTCATTGAAACTGGTAAAATGTACGGTATTTACTAAGCCCTCATTTATCAAAGCTATCCTACAGAAGAAAAAAAAACAGGTCTTGTTGCAGGAAGCAACCAATCACATTGCATTTTTTTTCTTTTGCTAGAGCTATGTATGGTATGTACAGTAAGCAGAGCTCTCATTGGTTGCCTGTATCTTGTGATAAAATGAAGCCAATGTTTCAATATAAATCCAATTTTTGCTACTGTGGCTCTTTCACCGGCAGAGAAGAGAGGTAAAGACCTGTTGCTGAACAGATCTCAGCACTGAAGGCCAAATGTTATATATTCTTCACAGGGTTGTCCAGTATTAGGTATTTTTTAAATTCCAATAGAAATTGCATTTTGTAGCTCAGAACTATTTTATTGCTATTGGAATCCTCAATATCTCCCAATATATCGGTTGGGGAAGGATTATATGATTTTTATTGGTATTATGATTTAATTATTACTTAAAAATATTTTGTGAGCTACTAATTGGTTGTTTCATCTGATCATCTGTGAGCCTATGTTATCTGACCCCGGGAGAAACCTTTGTACCTTTCATGGGAAACACGTCGGGTGTGTTTGAAATTGAAAATTTGTATTTGTGAATATTTTAAAATTGACTATCATTTTTAAACAAATCTAAAAAATTCAATAAAAAAATCATTTTAGTGCATATTAGGACCGACTAAGGCCAGTAAAGCGGAGTAGGGTCCCCCTTTTCAGAGGGGTTTCCCCCCTGAAGTCTGGGCGGGTTACCATATATATATTTTCCATTTTTGCTATTTTAAATTTAAAATTTTTTTATTTACCCTTTTTTTGAAACCCTTTTAAAGAAATTTAGTATTTTTTCAGACTATACGACACAATTTTTTCCCCCCGGTAAAGGGCGAAGAGGAGCAATGTCCCGGGAAAAGTTTGGGGCCCAAATTTTAAAAGGGTTAAACTTGCTGTGGTTTCCTGCACCCCTTCGCCCCCTTTTCCGCCCCTTGTTTGGCGGATATCCCATCCTTGATGGGGTTCCCCGGGGGTTTTTGCATTTAATCCCTCAAAAAGAGTTCAATTTGGGGTTGCAGAGTTAAGGGGTTGTCCCCCTCTGCTTTTTCACAGAGCCACAAGCACTTTAAAAAATTTCATTGTCGCCGTGGCCGGCTCTACGCAGTGTTTGGGGATACCCGCTTTTGTATTCCTAACTGGGGCCCTGTTAAAAAATTAGATACGCTGAAGGTTTTTTAAACTGTATGAAAGGTACAGAGCTCTAAAGGGCAAAAGCTTGTCAAAACTTAGAAAAAAATCCTATGCGGGAATAAACACAGCTGGGAGTGAGCCACCAGGGTTCACACGGGGCAGCTAGAGCAATAGGCAGAGAGATTGTCGGTAACCTGGGGAAAGCTTGTTTTACCCCAACAGAAGTTTAAAACCCCCTTTCGGGCTCCAAAAACAAAGCAAAATCAGAAAAAGCCCTGTTAAATTTTTAAAAAAGTCTTTTTTTAGAACTAATCATTGTTGGTTTAGAAACCTTTTTGTGGTAGCTGGGGCCATACATAAAAGGGAAACCCGAAAGGGCTTTAGGATTTTTTAAATTTAAAAAAACTTTTGGGCATTTTTTTTTTAGAGTACTGACCATTTCTTTGCAAAAAAATTTAAAAATTAACCCATGGTTAGGTTATAAGACCATGACAAAAACAGTACCATGCTTGTCTATGGGCTGTATATGGTGCTGATATTCAGACCTATGTAAATTACTTATGATCAATTTCAACACCAGGCACCACCAACAGGACAAGAGTTTATAAGATCATAAAACTGATTAAAAGTATTCCTAGAAACCCCTTTCTATTTCTTTCTTAACCCAAAAATAAGGAAGAATTTACAATTGTTGCAGAAATTTTTGCAACTCTGCCATTCTTTTTTTGGGGGGTTTCCCGAAAGTTGTGGCTACCTAAAAAACAAAACCCATTGATTTTAAGGGTTTTGAACATTTTCTGCCAAGTGTGCCCTTTACCCCACATCTTTGAAAAAGACTCCCCCTTTGGGGAAATAAAATCCTTTAGGGGGGGAGTCATACGACTGTATGTGCACTCCTTGGGCCGCAAAGGGACAGAAATATTTTTACCTTCAGCACATTTTCTGAGGTCAGATACTGAATTCCTCCATGGTGCTTGTGGTATTCCCAGTTTTCCTAGAACAAATTAAATCTGCAGATTTCGACAAACTCACTTTTCCACAAACTCAAATTTTAAAGTTGGGGCGTTTATGAATTTCGATTGCTGGAAACCAATTGTAAAAAAATTTAAAGCAAATGGGACGATCCAAAACCTTGTAACAAAGGAAGGGGGTAACAGTTTTAAAAAAAAGTTTTTTTTGAGGAAAAAAAATTTCAGCATCTGAAAAAAATTGATTGAAATCCCAGCTCATCTTCCCCCGGGGGTTTTTGGTCCAAGAGGGCCCCCAAAGGAAAACCCCAAAAAGATGTCAAACCAGATGTTGTTAATGTGGTTTTTAAGTTACTTTCTGCTTTCTATCTACTAAAAATAACTCTTCTTTTAAAAATGTGCCCCAAGTTTCTTTCACAACGTTTAAAAAACAAAAAGGGAAAAGAAAAAAAAAAAAAGTTCCTTTTAAAAAGATATTAAAAGGGGTGTTTCAAAGGGGAAAAAAAAGGGTAGAAAAGTTTGCCTTTAAATGGAGCCTCAGTTTAAAACCCCCCTTTTCAACCCTTTTGTGAATAAAATTTTTAAAGAGGGAAAAATTTTTTAATCTTTTTTTTAATTTTCCATTAATGTAACTATATAAACCTTTTTAATTTTTTTATTTATTTTGGGGTTTTAAAAGGGTTTAATTTTTTTTCATTTTTTGATACCCAAAAGCCCTTTAAAGTTTTGGGCCCTTTGTTTCGCTCTCACTATCAACTTCAGTATCTATATCTAAAGAGTAAAGTTGCCTGAACCTGCATTATCTACAATTTTGGCAGTTGTGGCAGGACCCTGACTGTGTATTACAACTGAGCACCTGCTGCAATTTAGTGGGTGACTGATACCTGTCAAGATGCAGAAACTAGCACCGGCTCAAGACAGATATATTCATCATTTGTCGTAAAGGGGTTAAATAGGATCTATTCATATTCCTGATGTGAGGTTTTAATAAATACAGTGTTCTCTCGAGTTACAATGGCCTCAAGATACAATATTTTCAACATACAATGGTCGCTCCCCGGAACATTATGGGTGACTTGTATGAATTTTGGCGTTTAAGAGCCAAATTTCATGCGCATAATAATAGCATAGAATGCACCAGATTTATGAACTCGCTCTACAGTGGGTCATAAATCAGGAGCATTCTAGTGCTAAGACTACATATCTGGCACAGGTAAACCACTCTGATAGTGCTCTACCTGTTCCAGCAGTAATGCGCCTGGATTTGCCACACTGAAGCTATAAATCTATAGCTCCGTACGGGTGGAGTGCGCCCCGCCTCCTGCACGCCCCCCCGTTCATTACAAAAGCAAACATGTCAGGAGCGCTGACAGCTCCTCTTTAACCCCTTCCCGACATAGGACGTATGCATACGCCCTAGCGGGAAGTGACTTCCCGCAAATGGACGTATGCATACGTCCTGGCGATCGCGCGGGCTTGCCGTGCACGATCGCGACATGGGACCAGCGGGAAATTACCTCTGGCTTTATGCCGTATCACCGGCGGCCGGAGTGAACTCCGGCCGCGGGTGATTGACGCTTCATTACCACAACCTGTCATGGTTGCGATAATGAAGCCGCAGGCAGGAGGAGTGAGCTCCTCCTGCCTGCTCCCGTCGGCTGCCACACTACAGTGCGGCAACGATCTCATGCCTGATGATCCCGGGAAGTGAACGGCACTTCCCGGGGTCATCTGTGACGTCACCATGCCCGCAATGCATTGTGGGCATGGTGACAGGTAGTTGTATGGGACCAGTCACAACTAGTACTGTGACTGGCTTGCCTTCTAACAGCAATCTGATGATTGCTGTTAGAAGAAAAAGTAAAAAAAAGTGTAAAAAAAGTAAAAATAAATGTTAAAAGTGAAAAAAGTAAAAACAAAAAAAAAATAAAATAAAAAACGTACCCGCCCTTTTCCCTTTACAAACGCCAATCGGGCCCCAAAAAGATAAAAAATAATAAATACCCATATTTAGTAATCGACGCGTGGTAAAACCTGCCCTATAAATCTGTCACATTAATTAACCCGCATGGTGAACACCGTAAAAAAATAAAATAAAAAAGTCACAAAATTGCGTTTTTTGTTAATCCCGCAGCACATAAAATTGGGTTAAAAAGTGATCAAAACTTAATAAACTCCCAAAAATTGAATATCGGCCTTTTTTTCCCCCAAAAAAATGCTTTCACAGCCGTTGGAAAAATAAAAAATTTTTTTCCCCCCCCCCCGGCCCCCCCGGGAAAAAAAAAAGGGGGGCCCCCCCCTTTTTTTTTTTTCCCCAAAAAAAGGGAAAAAAAAAACCTTCCCCCCGGGGGGGGCCCCCCCCCAACCCCCCCCCCCCCCAAAGGGGGCCCCCTTTAAAAGGGGGTTCCCCCCCCCCCCGGGGGAAAATGACCCCCCCCGGGGGGTTTTCCCCCCCTTTTCCCCCGGGGGGGGGGGGGGCATGGGCCGGGTTTTTCCCCCCCCCCCCCAAGAACCCCCGGGGAACCCCCCCCCAATTCCCCCCCCCTGGGTTTAAAAGG
>JAODAL010005640.1:20000-141422 GCA_025379985.1 Phyllomedusa bahiana
TTTTAAAAAAAAATTTTAATTTAAAAAATTTTTGGGGGGGAAACCCCAAAAGGGGTTTTCCCCTTTTCCCCTTTTTTTTAAAACCCCCCCCCCCCCCCAAAAAATTTTTTTAAAACCCCTTTTTTTAAAAAAAAAAGGCCCCCCAAAAAAAAAAAAAAACCCCGGAAAAACCCCCCCTTTTAAAATTTTTTCCCCCCCTTAAAAAAAAAATTGGGAAAATTTTTTCCCCCGGTTTTTCCGGGCCTTTAAAAAAAGGGGGCCCCCCCCGGAAAGGGAAAAATTTTTTTTTTAAAAAAACCTTTCCCAAAAAAAATTTTTTTTTTTAAAAATTTTTTAAAAATTTTTTTAAAAAAAAAATGGGCCCCCTTAAAAAAGAAAATTTTCCTTAAAAAAATTTTTTTTTAACCCCAACCCAAAAAAAAAAAAAAAAAAGGGAAAAAAAACCCCCCCTTTTTTTAAACAAAAATTTTTTTTTGGGGAACCCCTTTTTTTTTTTTTTTTAAAAAAAAATTTTAAAAATTTTTTTCCCCCCAAAAAAAATTTTTTTTTTTTGGAAAAAAATTCCCCCTTTTTTTTAAAGGGTTTTTTTTTTGGAAACCCCCCCAAAAAATTTTTTTTCCCCTTTTGGGGGGGAAAAAAAAAAAAAAAAAAAGGGGCAATTAAAAAAAAAAATTTAAAAAAATTTTAAAAAAACAATTTTATTAAAGGGTTTTTTTCAAAAAAAAAAAAAACAAATTTAAAAAACCCGGTTTTTTTAATTTTAAAACCCCTTTGGGCCCCCCCGTAAAAACCAATTTTAAAAAAAAATGAAAAAAACCCCCCCCCCTTTTTGGGCCCCCTTTTTTTTAAAAAAAAGGGGGAATGTGCCCTTTCCCCAAATTTTTTCCCCTTTAAAGGTTTAAAAAGGGGTTTTTTCCCAAAATTTCCCCCTTTTTTTTCCCCCCTTTTTTTTTTTTTTTTTTGAAAATTTTTTTTTTTTTTTTGGGGTTTTTTTTTGTCTCCAGCTTGAATAGGAAGTGAGAGTCTGAAGCTGGCTCGTTGAAACAGGCAGATGAGAAAGATTTTTCACACCAGTTTTGGGTATGGGCAGTCAGTGTAGGGGTGCCAGAGCTCTACCAGCACCGCAGATGAGTGATGAAAAAATTATATACAGCACTTAAAGCCACCAAAACTACCATAGAGCTAAAAAAAAAATAGTTTTTGACTTTATTGATTTTGTCTAAACACATTTCTCAAATTAAACATTCTGTAGAATGACTCCACTGAAAAGTGACGAAAATATTTCCTTAATTAAAATCATTATGCTGGTTACTACTCCTTTCTGGAATAGCTCCTGAAACCTAAAATAGAACCGCTACACAAAAATGTCAGTCGGCAGATTTAATCAGGACGCTTGCTGTCATTTGGCAGACGCATTGTAAATATCTGACATGTCTGATCATCATCTATTACCAGTCAACCACTTCTTCACACCACTATCAGTTTCTATGGTGACAGGGTTTGCTGAGGCACATCAACATGTCTGCCAATAGACAACAGCCATAGCTCCAGCTGGCCATAGATGCTCGAAACATTAGGCAGTGCCATCGAGTCTTCATGCCCATGGGTGTAGCCCTATGGGTTGCTGAGGTAGCAGTTCCACCTGAGTGCCAATTTAAAGTTACAAGTCACTCTGAAACCATTGGAAAGAAATTGAAACCATAAGTTTGAGACAATGCTAAAGCCAAAATGAAGAACGAATACCTGTTCAGGGTAAATGGACACTAAGGGCGACATGTCCCAACACGCCAACGCCAGTTTTTTTTGGTCTATTTTGCACCCAAACCACTTTTGACGCCATATTCTTGTTGTAAATGAACTGTCGTACACCAAAACTAGGTGCATTATACGCCTGACACGCCACTTTGTAATGCGCCTTAATATGGTGCGCTGTGCGCCCCCGTCGCGCAATGTGCCTATTGAGGCGCATTACATATGTTTTGCGCTTCCGTCGGGCAATGCGCCTCGATAGGCGCATTACATATACCAATGATATGCTATGCGCCGCAAGTTGCGCAATGCGGCTTTTTTGACGCGATGCTCCTTTTTAGGCGCATTATGTTTTCTATGTTTTATCTGACCCCAGATTTTAGAAAGTATCGGACTTTCAGGCGCACTTTAAACTGATTTAATGCGCCTAAAACTGGCATGGATACACCACTTTTCGGACATGTCGCCCTAACTTTTCAACAAACTGCACTTAAAGGGGTGTTCTCACTATAAACTTTGATGGTATGTCAATAGAATATGCCACCAAAGTCTGATAGGTAAAGGTCCCAAAAGTGGAATCAGAACCTACTAGTGTATCTCAAAAAATTAGAATATCACTGAAAAGATAATTGATATCAGTAATTTAAGTCGAATACAGAAACCCACATATTGTATAGACTCATTACAGTATGAATTACAAGGTTTAATATAATACATTTGTGAATCCTATAACAAATACAAAGATAGTCCTGGAGAACCCCTTTAATTTTCAATGATATTAAAAATTTTTGAGATGCACTAGTGTATTGGGAGTGGGCCCTCAAAAGATTCATCAAAGTATGTAGTGGTTTACAGGAAAATGCTTCTTTCTCCACTTATCAGGCTCCTTTTCTTTCCCTTACTGAACTCATCCTTTACTTCAAAAAAGTGCTACAATGAATCTGGAGATAGATCAGCTAACTGAGATATTAGGATACAGATGTCTATAGAAGTCTACAGAAAGGGTCGGGGGAGTAGCAGGGAGCTGCAGGATGATGCCGTGGCTGGCAGCGAGTACAGAGATGCTGCTTAAAGCTCTGGTACGTGTTATATTTTACCCAGTTTCTGGATTCGCAGCCTCAGCCAGGCCAATATCTGTATCGGAGGATCCGTTCGGAGCGTTCCATTCTAATGCATTCCATGACGGATACCATTAGCACCCGACAGACACTATTGACTACAACAGGATCCGTTGGATTTCCATCATGGTGTCTGACATTTTAACTAAGTCTTCAATGGAGGTTCTGAATCATACGTCCAACACAAATGTGCTCAGTACTGCTATAAAATGTTTTCCATGTTGCTGCTGCTTCTGAGGAAGTGCTAAAGTGATGTAGAGGAACAAGATGTATTGGAGACATCATTTCAGCCAATCTCCACGCACTAGCTCAGGGACAACTGAAAACCAGAGACGGAGACTCCAGAGCAAGAAATGTGAAAATGACATTTACAAATTAGATAATGGCCAAACCCAAGCGCTACTCCTCATGTACACACATGAAGGCTTCCCATGCAAAGTTGTGCAGCGGGAGAGACCCGTCAATCCAGCTGAGCTTGGTGGGAGATAACCAGTAGGGAGCACCCAGATGGCTAGTTGTAGTGTGGGAGCCTGTCAGGATTTCATACCAATCATGTTTCAGGCAGCACATATCTCCTGACAGATTTCTTTAAACGGCCCTTCAAGATGCAAATCGCTGGTCAAAGGAAGTGGTATGTAAGGAAATGGATTTAGGTATTAGAAAAATCCTCTATACATGCTACTGTATTAAAGGCTCATTATCTAGGGAGCTGTAATAGGTTATACGTGTGATTGGTGCATTATTTTACTTTATACGTAGTTATAGAAGAAGGCCTCATGCACCTCTATAAAAGGCCTATTACGTCCCCTCCCAAAAAATTAACCCATTATACAGTAGTATTATTAGTACTCCTAATGCTTCCACAGTAGTGGGACTGTATGCTGTCTTTTTTTGTCCTTTTTTGATACCTGAAGCATCAAAGAAGGAAAACCATGTTCAGGTTTGCAGGGGAAACTCCCAGTGGCTCCCTAGGCATGGTGGATCCCTGGGCATGGCAGTCCTGCGGCTGCTTTTCTAGGAGAGAGGCAGAAAAAGAAGTCAGAAAGCAAGAGTCGTACATTATGTGTAGTTATGCACAGTACAATCAACTCGACTGTTGGGCCCCCAAAATAAACTCCACTAGTGGGCTCCAAGAATCAACTCCAATGGTGGGCCCCAAATCTCAACTCGAATGTTGGGCCCTCAAAATAAACTACACTAGTGGGCACCAAAAATCCACTCCAATGGTGGGCCCCAGACACCTCAGTCCGACACAGGCAAAGACCCACTGACACTATGAGGGACATTTACTAATACTGTCTAAAGCTTACAGAGTGAAAACTTATATTCGGTTGGATTTATATGGAATTTTGGCATCTGTCAGTGGTACCCATCAGGATATCATGAAGAATGTACCCCGAAGGATACATCAAAATTGTTGCTATAACTCCATCGCAATCAACACTGCACATGTAGTCCTATTTGAATTACATTTGCTCTCTTTCCCCTCGACATACAGTAGACCACACTTTTGTGTTCTGCACGGAAAGCATATACTTTTGGCAAATGCAGTAAACATAGTCCAAATAGGATTACATTTGCTCTAATGATTTGTATGGGATCATGGCAGCTATCTTATTTGATAGTACCCTGAAGGATACCACCGCATAATGCTGTATGAATCCAGCTTTCAACAGTCTAAAGATATGTCATATTTATCACAGCGGCCATGCTGTATGATAAATCAGGAGCAAGTTTAGACAATTTTGCCTAACTTCATTTCACTTAATAGTTTAGTTTAGCTAATGCCAATAATTGAGCCAAAATGTTGGTGCATTTTTGGGGGTATGATGTTACATGTTAAACCATGCTTCCTTTCTGTAAAACTACACCCCTTCCCACTAAGCTATGCCCCCTTAGATGTAAATGCTGCCAAAGGAGCTAAAAACTTCCTAAGATACATTATACATGTGTTCAAAGTGTGTGCACCAGTATTTTGGTGCTCATTTTTGCAGGTCTGGCACAATTGTCGTAGTAAATGTTCCCCAATGTTTTATCCCAACCAGAGCAACTCTATCAATTATCCAGAGCAGGTATTCAAGAGCTGGTGTTACTCTGGGGGTCCTGCTTGTAAGGGCTTTTAGAAAAGGCCCCATTGATCTCATGGGCCCCTTTGATCTTCTTTTCCCGCTGTGTTGGAGCTGGGGACCCCCAAAGTTTTGAAAAAAGGGATTGTCTACAGAAATCTTTTCCCTTTTTAAGGGCCCCCAATGTAAAATTTTTTGGAACTATCTGTGTACTCCATCATTGATTTGTAAATTCTTAAGCACTAAACATAATGTTCTTGATCATTCGCACAGGCTGACTAATGTCCCTTTAGCTCGTGGTAGATTTTCCCTACCAGACTAGGGGTTACAAGTGCCCTCCTAGTGGGCACGTCCTTTATTGGACAGGGCACTGAAGAAGTAGTACATAAATCAGAGGTTTAATTTGGGGGAAAGAGGAAAAAATTGTGCCTATACAGCACAGTTACTGTAGCATTGAGTATTTCTGCCCTTCCCCGGGGAATATATATTCTATAAAATTCATTTTCCCTTAATAAATTAACATAAGGTTTAAAGTAAAATGTCTTCTGGGTAAATTCCAACATTTTTATAATCTGACAAAACCTCAGCCACAGAAATGAGTCTGTAACAACCCCTCAGTGTAGCTGGGAAGTAAGAAAAGAGAAATGCTGCATTGTTAGAAAACACAATTAGAAGATTTCATATAAGAAGTAAATGGATTAGAGTGTACATAGAGGTGAAGGGGCAAAGATTATAATGGTGTCCCGTCTGGTGCTCGATCCCCCCACATTCCTAACACAGTGCGCAGGAAGACTTGAAGGGGTTTTGCCACAATGTAATGTTGACGTGGGATCCTCCAAAATGGGTATTTAATAACTTTTCTAAATATTGTCTTAAAAAAAAGTGAAGCCCCCTGAGGGGTTCCCCTTTTTTTTACATCCCTTGTTATTTAAAAATTTTTGCATGACACGCCCGCAGCTGACGGAGCTGATCGGGCCGTGTTGCTGTTGCGCTTTTTATTGTGACGGGGAAATTTAAACAGCTGGAGGGGATGTGGAGAAAGATCTTGTTTTTGTAAGAGAATCGGGGAGTTGTAATGTGAATATTTGAGTAAAAAAATTTACAAAGCTCCCTGCTTCAGGCTGTCTTCCGCCCCCTCTCTCTCCCCTGGAGGCAGATGTTTGTTTTTTTTCTCTTCTGACAATTAAAAAGGTAAGGGGAAATCACTTTTTTGGGAAAAACCCCTTTAAGGGTCAGTATGAAACTGTTAGGCCTAAACTTTTTTGTTGCCCAGCAACCCAACAAGCCCATAGCAACCAAACAAGGGGTCATAGCAAAATCAGAGCCCATGCTCCAATCAGAGCCCATAGATCCAATCAGAGCCCATAGATCCAAACAGAATCATGCAACTAATCAGGCTCATAGTAACCAATCAGAGGTCCCTATCATTGTTTTCAGAGCACTATGTGAAATAAAAGGGGACTCTGATTGGTTGCTATGGGCAACAAAGAAAGTCTTAGACCTAGACAGTTTCTTACATGAGGCCCTTAGTGTTTGTTTGCCTCATCTCCTTTCCATGGTCCTTGGGTTATTTTCGCCACACCCTAGTAATAGGACCAACATAGAGGGAACGCCTGCATGGCACCTCATTACTCATTACGATAAGTGATCATTAAAGCAGTAGCCACAGTCATATATTGACTTTCTAAGGGTGGTGTGCCCATTAGAGACCCCACTGCATGGGGAGGAAGTTATATTGGTGCCAGAGAACAGGTCTTCAGCAAAGTAATAAATGACTGTAATGTGCAGCTTGCCCGTACATTTACACTTTACAGTTATTTCAGCTGCCAAATATTAAGGGGCAAGCAGACACCCTTGGATGTCCACACTTTGGAGCAGGCACGGATCATTTTCACAGCTGAGTCTGTTGTTTTCTCCCAGAAAAGTGACATCAGAGGAATAAAATAACTCCCTGCGTCCTAGGAATTAATCTGCGCTCGTCTGAGCCAAGTTTAAGTACTAACAGGGACTTAGAGCCAAATCATTTCAGCCTGCAATTATCCCCTGTATATGGGCAGGCAAGACTATTATGTAAGGAAAAAGGAAAAAGCAATAACTTCATATATATGCTGCATTTATACAGGCAGCCCTGGGGTTCAAATGGGGGTAGGGGCTTGGTTTTTTTTCTCAAATTGAATTTTGTAGAAATTTGGAACATAATATTTTTTAAATCTAACCCCAGCACAAAGGTTTTTTTTTTTTTTTAGTTTTTGCATAGTGCAGGGGGGGTTTTTACATTCTTTTGCTGTCTGTGCCCCTGTTAAGAAGATTTCACCTCCTTTTCACCTCACGTGCTGCTGTGACATGCTGGAACTTGTCGTTCCACAGGTACTATCTGCTGTGGAACATTGAACTACAAGTGCAGAATGCCCTAGAAGTATCTGTTTGTAACTAGGGGACAGATGTAAGTCGGAACGGCGTAAGTCGGTGACTGCCTGTATATACATAGCCAGTCTCCAGACCTTAATCTCGTAGAAAAATAATGGAGGAAGTTGAAGATCTGAGTTGCCAACCAACAGCCTCAAAATCTTAATGATTTAGAGATGATCTGCAAAGAGGAGAGGACCAAAAGTCCTCCTGACGTGTGCGCAAACCTCATTATCAACTACAAAAAACGTCTGACTGCTGTGCTTGCCAACAACAGTTTTGCTATCAAGTACTAAGTCTTGTTTGTCAGAGGGATCAAATACTTATTTCTCACCGCAAAATGCAAATAAATTTATAGAATTTATACAATGTGATTTTTTGGATTTTATTTTGGATGTTCTATCTCTCAATGTTAAAATTAACCTACCATTAACCCCTTAAGGACCAGGCGTTTTTTTTTTGGTGACACGTTCGTTTTTCCCTCCTCGCCTTCTGAAAGCCATAACTTTTTTATTTTTCCACCTACATAGACACATGAGGGCTTTGATTTTGCGGGACAAGATGTACTTTCTAATGGTGTTATTCACTATACTATAGAATATACTGGGAAACCGCAAAAAAATTCCAAGTGGGGCAAATTGTGAAAAAAAAAAAAATTTTCGCCATGTTTGCGAGGGTTTTGCTTTTACGGCGTTCAATCTTCGGTAAATATAATGTGTTATATGTATTCTACAGGTTGTTATGCATCCGGCAATACCAAACATTTTAGGGTTTCCGTTATGTTTGGTACCGTAAAAAAATTCCAAACATTTTCTATTTTTGAAATTCGCGCCATGGCGCCATTTTGTTGCGAACATAACTTTTTTGTACTAAAAACCCTACGTACGTCAGTGAGGGGGCATTTTTTTGCGGGCTGAAGTGTACTTTTTATCGCTAGCAGTTTGGAATGCATGCGACTTTTTGATCATTTTTATTCCATTTTTTCAGGTGACGTAAAATGACCAAAAAACGCAATTTTGGCGTTTGGAATTTTTTTTCTTTTACGGTTTTCAGTGTACGGGATAAATGATGTTATATTTTTATAGATCTGACTTTTTCGGACGCGGCAATACCAAATATGTGTAACCTTTTTATTATTTTAATGATTTTATTTTTAAAATGGGGAAAGGGGGGTGATTTGAACTTTTAATACCTTTTTTTGTACTTTAAAATTTTTTTATTTTTTTTTTACTGTACATTGAGGTCACCTATGGTACTTGACCACTAGGTGGCGCGATTGTTAATACAACCTAATGCATTGCATAGGCAACGCATTAGGGTGTACAAAGATGGCGGTTTCCCCATTTCCTGTCTGCGGACGGAAGTGGGGCAAACCGGCCAGGGTAAGTGACGGGAGCCTTCACGAGGCTCCCCACCACCATGGCCGGTCGTCGGATCGGTGCCGATGACCGTACTGATCGGTGCGGCGTTCATTCAGATGCCGCGGCCATCTTTGGCGCGGTGTCTGATGGGTAAAACAGCGGCAGTGGGCGGAGCCACCCGCCGGCGCTGTTACTGCGGGGTGTTAGCGGCGATTGGCCGCAAACACCCGGCGGCTGTACGGGGGGGTCACGGAGCGATCCCTCTGCAAAGCCCCTTAGCGGCCCTGGGACGTACTCATACGCCCAAGGTCGTTAAGGGGTTAAAATATAGACTGTTCATGTCATGTCAGTGGGAAAACTTACACAATCAGCAAGGGATCAAATAATGATTTCCCTCACTATATTTTATAGTGTGTGTGTGGGGTGTGTGTGTGTGTGTGTGTGTGTGTGTTTTGTGTGTTTTGTGTGTGTGTGTGTGTGTGTGTGTGTTGTGTGTGTGTGTGTGTGATGCTTCTAGTGAATCAGACAACAAAATAAGGAAAGGAAAAGGAAAATTCATAGTGGGGTTGCATGAAAGGTAAAATGTAATTGCATCATTGTTTTGGATTTTATTTTTATGAAGCTCACTGTGTGTGCTGTAAATGAAAAGCTGATTTAATGGTTAGTATGACTTTAATAGATTTATAGTTTTGCCTCTTGAAAAAATTATACATATATGTGTAGTCATGTGGAAATAAACTGGCTTTTCTTTTTCACCTGGAAGAGTGCTGTGAAGATATATATATAATATAATATAATATATATAATAATATATATATATATATTATATATATATATATAATAATATATTATATATATATATATATGATATGTATATATATATGATATGTATATACACATATATACAGTCATATGAAAAAGTTTTGGCACCCCTATTAATCTAAATCATTTTTAGTTCTAAATAGTTGGGTGTTTGCAACAGCCATTTCAATTTGATATATCTAATAACTAATATTGCACATTTTGTGTTAGTACAATAAACCTCATTTCAATCCGGAAATATTACTGTGTCCATCAGTTATTAGATATAGAAAATTGAAATGGCTGTTGGCAAACACCCAAATATTTAGAACTAAAAATGATTAAGATTAATAGGGGTGCCCAAACTTTTTCATATGACTGTATGTATATTTTAAGAGGCAACACTGTACAAGTCACACTAACCATTAAAACAGCTTTTCATTTACAGATTTACGGCACACACAGTGAACTTCAGAAAAATGAAATCCAAAACAATGATGTAATTATAATTTTCTTTTCACTCAACCCCACTAAGAATTTTCCTTTCTTTCTTTTGTTGTCTGATTCAGGAGGCTGAGCCTGATGTGTAGAGTACACTAGAGCAGAGTAGCTTCATTCTAAGAATGGGTGTCTAGATGCAGCAGTCTCTGACATGGCTCTCAGATTGCACTCTGTAATTCAGTTCAGTACTCCTCTACAGAGCAATCATTTTTCCTCCAGGCAATAAAACACAAATATAGGGGGTTCCAGCAGCAGAACTTACTACATGCAACTATTAGAGACAATTAAAATGTTTCTTAGGCATGGTATGATGATATGCAGATAAGCACAATGCACTGCAAACTTTGATGACATTTACTTTCTAAGATTTACAAGATATATACAAGAAAAGGAGTATACTTTAAATACAAAGCAATAGCAAAAATATATTCTCAGATTCATAGATTAGTTGTCATTCGCTACATGCACATATCAGACAGTGCCCCAATGGCAAAGCCAAGAAGCTCATAGCATTTAGCAGAAAACCTCATTTCTTCCCAAAAAATAATAAAACATATTACTGTACATAATTAGAATATTGGACCGGAAGTAAATAAACTGTGCTTTCTGTCAGTGGCTAAATGGGCAACAGGACCTAAACATGATTGGTTTTTAGCAAGGTGTTTAATTACTGTAATTTATGGTTTGCACCTACACTTTAGAATGATTTCAGCTGCAAATGTCAGGAGGCTACTAGACACCCCTGAATGTCCACTCTTATGGAGGAGGGACTGGTCCTTTCTATTGTGTTCTGCCTAAGAGGAATATAGTAACTCCCTGTGTCAAAGGAATTATGCTGTGCTCGTCTGAGCCAAACATTAGCAGAAATAGGGACACGGCCAATTCATTCTCAGCCTGTAATTATCTTATGTATATGGCTAGATTAGATTATCATGTCTTTAAAAATAATAACAATTAAACTGACATCTATCTACTATATTTTAATGTAGCTATTTATCTCTGTACCTTCCTATTTATCTATCTGCATTAGAAAGCGTGTTGTGTGCATTCCACTAAGTACAAATGAGTTCCTTCAAATGTCATAAATTCTGTTCTCCGCTCACCTGAGGGGGGCGCTGTGGCCACCTATCACGCCGCCCCGGCCATTAGCTTCTGACTCTGCACAGCCGTTGTAAACGGCCGCGCAGAGTCAGTCAGCAACTGCACACTAGCTGTGCAGCTGCTCCTACTGGGAGGAGGCAGGACGGATCGCTACCTTTCTGCCTTCTCCCATGTATGTACAGCACTCAGTGAGCGCTCTACATACACAGCAACGTCCCAGGGGGTTTTCACCACGCCCCTTGCGATGCTGAGTATCGGCTCCCTCCCGTCCCAGGAGATCCGAGGAGCTGTGTGCTGGGTGTAAGCGGCGTGATAACGTCACGCCGCTTATACTGAACACCAGCTCCCGGACCTGGCAGTGCTGCAGGGAACCTGGAAAGGTGAGTAAGTTTTTTTACTTTATTATCATTAGCTATAGGGGGGCAACTATCTGGCTACAGGGGGTATACCATGGCTACAGGGGGCAACTATCTGGCTACAGGGGCTGCTACATGGCTACAAGAGCAACTATCTGGCTACAGGGGGCTACAACATGGCTACAGGGGCAACTAGCTGGCTACAGGGGGGCATTACATGGCTACAAGGGGGCAGTTATCTGGCTACAGGAGCAGCTTTCTGGCTACAGGGGCAGCTTTCTGGCTACATGGGCAGCTATCTGGCTACAAGGGGGTATTACATGGCTACAGGGGGCAACTATCTGGCAACAACGGGTATACCATGGCTACAGGGGCAACTATCTGGCTACAGCGGGCTGCTACATGGCTACAAGCGGGGCTGCTACATGGCTACAAGAGCAACTATCTGGCTACAGGGGGCTACAACATGGCTACAGGGGCAACTAGCTGGCTACAGGGGGCATTACATGGCTACAAAGGGGCAGTTATCTGGCTACAGGAGCAGCTTTCTGGCTACAGGGGCAGCTTTCTGGCTACATGGGCAGCTATCTGGCTACAAGGGGGTATTACATGGCTACAGGGGGCAACTATCTGGCAACAACGGGTATACCATGGCTACAAGGGCAACTATCTGGCTACAGGGGGCTACTACATGGCTACAGGGGCAACTAGCTGGCTACAGGGGGGCATTACATGGCTACAAGCGGGGCATTACATGGCTACAGGGGGCAGTTACCTGGCGACAGGGGCAGCTTTCTGGCTACAGGGCAGCTGACTACAAGAGGGTATTACATGGCTACAGGGGGCTACTATCTGGCTACAGTAGGCTACTACATGGCTACAGGGGCAACTATCTAGCTACAGGGGGGTATTACATGGCTACAGGGGGGTACTATCTGGCTACAGGGGGGTATTACATGGCTACAGTGGGCCACTATCTGGCTATAGGGGGCTGCTAAATGGCAACAGGGGCAACTATCTGGCTACAGAGGGGCTGCTACATGGCTACAGCGCAACTATCTGGCTACAGGGGGGTATTACATGGCTACAGGGGGGTACTATCTGGCTACAGGGGGGTATTACATGGCTACAGTGGGCCCCTATCTGGCTATAGGGCGCTGCTAAATGGCAACAGGGGCAACTATCTGGCTACAGAGGGGCTGCTACATGGATACAGGGGCAACTATCTGGCTACAAGCGGCAACTATCTGGCTACAGGGAGTTACTACCTGGTTACAGGGGGTATATATCTACCTGGCTACATGGGGCAAATAACTACCTGGCTACCAGGGGGCTACTACATGGCTACCAGGGGAAAATATCTACCTACAGGTGCCGATATAACTACATAATAGGGATCTATATTTCTACTTATTGAGGAGCCTATATAACTACCTAGCCGCTTAATAGGGGACCGAGATACCTACCTATTGGGGGACCTATAAGTTTACCTACCTAATGGGGCACTATACACCTACTTAATTGAGGACTGCCTACCTAGTTTGCTGGTGTAGCTAATGCACTTTTACTGTTTGGGACACAAGGGGTAATTAACATTTGGGGCGCTATAGATGGGGAGTTTGTACAGAGATACGAATTGGTAGCAAAGTGCTGATAAATTGAGGAGTCTAAGATGTTTGTTTTGTAAATTATACAGTGAAGAGTCGTGGCCGGGAGAAGTCGCCATGGCGGTCTGAGACAGATGGAGGAGAAGGAGAGAAAGAGATTAACTCTTCAGAGACGTCTCCTGTAAGTCTCTGGATGTAACTTTACTTTAATCACTTATATGTCTGCAGAACCTGTGAAGAACTGGTATCTACCACTGTATGGTCACTGTATGCCAGTAATATAGGGTGTAGTATAATGGTTGTATTCAGTAATGGCATTGTGTATTATTCAGTCACTATGTGGTGGTGATATGTGGTCTTAGTAGGACATTGGTACTATTAGCCTGGGATTCTGGTTTTGTGAAGTGTTGTTATTTGGTAACTGTATGACTATTATTTTGACATTTTAAACATAGCACATTGTGTTAAAGCTTTTTGTATATTTTGGCTTTGGTTGATGGTGATGCACTGTGTTGCATTGTGGTGCATTATGTTACGGGGGAGGAGGTGGGGTGAATTTCACCCTGAGTGCAATTTAACCTAGGAACGGCCCTGGGTAAGAGGTTATCTCCAAGTGTGACTTTTGACATGGAGCCTGGAATTTTATCTTCTTCAAAGCATGGGCAGATGAAGATCTGTCCATTAAACCTAAACATCCCCCAACCATATTACAGTGGTTCAATCAAAAGACGTATACCATTAGGCATTCATGGTCCTCCATCTTATCACATAACTGTCCAGTCAGGGATAAAAAAAATTACCCTAATGAAGTGATGGGCGTCTCTGAAATCAGAACTGAAGTTTGATGCTATAAAATATGGTTGCAACAGAAAAAACATGTTCCTGGCATGGAGGTCAGCCATCATCTGAGCTGTGTTCCAATTCCTTTCTTGCCCCAAGGAAAAACAAAATAAATTATTCTACATATTTATTTATTATATATAACTGTCATTGCATATATATATATATATATATATATATATATATATATATATATAATATATATATATATATATATATATATGTCATCCTATTTTATCTATATTTTTGAATTTTTGTAAACATTGTACCTTTTGTCTATTGAAGCTTAAAACTTTAATAAGTTTGGTCCTTGTATGTGCTAAGAATCCATAACCTTTAGTTACAGTATATAACCCTGTGAGTGCCTGTGAACAGTGTTTGTAGGCGACAGAGTCGTTTCACCCTCTTGAAAGGTGGTGGCAGCATGTATTATTGTGTGGATAGATTTTGTTGGGGTATGAAATATACTCGATTTGTCTACTGGAGTAGAAGGTAAGTACAAGATTGAATGAGTGGAGATAGATTAACCACTTGCAGTGGCACCCCCATAACGTGCTGGTAAGTGTGTGCATGATGCTATTTACCTATCTATCTATCTGTCATAAGTCATTAATCAACACATGATTTCACGACTAAAATTAGCATGCTGTTTAAAAATGAACATTTACTCTAAATCTTACTATAGCTGTTTGGGAAATAAAATAAATATTTTGGTTTAAAACGTCCCCTTAATAATATTATGCATGTGACGGGTAATATGGTGGCTTAATGGTTAACACTATTGAATTGTAGCGCTGGGGTCCTGGTTTCAAAACCCATCACAGACAACGTCTACAAGGCGTTTGTATGGGTTTGTCTTGGATACTCTGGTTTTACTAACCATCCAAAACACAATGATAAATTCATCCAAAAATTAGATTGTGATCCCCAATGGGGACAAGGACCAATGTGAATGATGACAACCTCTGAATAGCGCTATAAAAATTAATAAAATAAGTAATACTTTAATTTTAGTTTTAAAAAAGAACAAAAGAAAGTTAGTTAGAATTGTTCATTGCAAGTGTGGCCAAAGAGTACAACATAGTTATCCTGAATACATGTGTATACTATAGAGAAATGTATCTATGTACTATTATATTTATGTATGGATATTTATCTACTTTATATCAATGTATCTATCTATTTATTTATCTATCTTTCTATCTCATACCTGTCCTTTTGTCTATCTATCTCATATCTATCTATCTGTCTATCTGTCTGTCTGTCTATCTATCTATCTATCTATCTCTATCATACCTATCCTTTTGTCTATCTATCTATCTCATATCTATCTATCTATCTATCTATCTATCTATCTATCTATCTCATACCTGTCTTTTTGTCCCTATCTATATATTTTATCTGTCTACTTATATATCAATCCATCTATATCTATCTATCTCATATTTATCTTTTTGCATATCCATGTATTTTATATCTTTCTATTTATCTCGCTATTTAATATCTAACTATGAATTTATCTATGTATCAGTAAAAGACATTTCACAAATACAATGTGTTGTTTCCCATGAGCCCTATGTACCTGATTTGAGCAGTACAATCATCACCACTGGTACTATAAGCACAATGGCTGCAGCTATGACAAGAATTACTTTCAATTGAGCCTGCAAAAAGAAAAAAACATCAGCAAAGAACTCATGCAAAGTAACTACTTCATCTGCTCAAGATGACACAATAATCGTCGGAAACATGTAAAAATGTTTGTAAAAGAAAGTTCTAGTATGAAAAATGCATTTACAATTCTCACATGCCAATAACAGTAAAGAAGTCAATAAGAACATTTTTATAAAAAATATTGTATCTTGTGGAACTTACCTTCATTCTTACTAGAAATAGTGGAAACTAAGTGATTGCTGCTGAGAATTGCTTCTGAATGGTTGTGAAATGCCAACGTGCAGGAAGTTTCTTTATGAATCAGAAAACCTCCAAAACACTGCAGATTTTGCTCAATACTTTGAAACATTTGGCAACCTTTAGAGATTTTAAAAAAGAAATTGAAAACAGATTTCATGGGCGTATTTTGCTTTTGGGTAGAACAGTGGGTGGCTCCAGCCTGGATCCAAGCCTCTGTGTCCAGCAAAGTCGAGCTAAACTTCCCATTCACCTATGACTCAACAATTTCATATAGAAAAATGTGCAGATAGGTCAAATGTGCCGTAGCGTACAACTGATTCGTGTCACTTCAAAAGGTAAATGTGCAATCCTAAAAAAAGCAACAGGCAGCAGTTTAGTAGAAAAAGATGGTGTCTGCTTCTTTTTATGATTCATTTCCTTAAAAAACAGGATTGCATGTCATAGGATACTGCAAAGTAATGAGCACAGAATGAACAGCGGAGAGTTAAGGTCAAATAACATATGGAAGGTAGATGTATAAACTGGCACACTTGGCTTCCTATATTCTTATGTGTGTGTATAGGTGAAACATGCATTGGACACATTCATTTTGGGTTCTGAGGATCACTAAGGCAAAGTTTTTATTGTACTTGGTGTGAATATTTAGGGTATGCATCTGAGAATGCTTCTAGAACATATACCAGACCAGGGGCGTAGCTATAAGGGATGCAGAGGTAGCAGTCAATACCGGGCCCTGCCGCCGGAGGGCTCCAAAAGCCCCTCTGCAACATTAGATGGCACCAGTATTGTGAATGGGACATAGTAAGTTGGGGCCCCTATTTCACTTTTTGCACCAGGGCCCAGGAGCTTCACGTTATGCCCCTGTACCAGACTATAGGCCTAATGGATGCCTAAAGATTGTTCTTTTGAAATCCACTACACTTGTATTCATGTTTATTCACAGTGGTGGTCTATGTGCGATATATGCAACTGTATGCAATACTGCTGCGTATGTCAAAGCTGTATGCATTGCACATACATTTTGAGCTCTTTTCTCAGCTTATAGGCTATATCATTAGGCCATGTTCACACGGCTTAAAATGGGCCGTATTTCGGTCCATAATTACGCGCCGAAGTGCGCCAATTACGGGCCGAAAACGGCCCATTCATTACGGTAATTCACAGTTCTCACAGAGAACTATGGATTACGTCTCCTTTCTCCGCCCGGTGGGGAGATAATTGACATGTCACTTTCTAGCGGCGTACACGCGCCGCTAGCTGTTTTTGTCTTGGGGCCGGCGATGTGCCGGCCCCCCGCTCACTCCCCTGCTCCCGCCCCGCCCCGTCCACAAAGCGTAATTGCGGGGCGTAATTACGCCCTGCAAATACACCGTGTGAACATAGCCTTAGAGTCTAGGTTAGTAAATTATTAAATATATGATAGGCAGTTACATTTACTTTATTTAGAACTCCCATAGCCACTTGTAAATTCACTTTTTAAAATCCGACCTCAGAAAATACGAGCTGTGTAGACAACAGCTCAGATTTATAAATTGATGTCTATGGGGATGGTTGACAGTCTGATTGTTGAAAATTCTAAATACTGAATCCGCTTTCAAATCCCACTTTAAACCAGTCCTGTGTAGATACAGTCATATGAAATAGTTTGGGCACCCCTATTAATCTTAATCATTTTTAGTTCTAAATATTTGGGTGTTTGCAACAGCCATTTCAATTAGATATATCTAATAACTGATGGACACAGTAATATTTCTGGATTGAAATGAGGTTTATTGTACTAACACAAAATGTGCAATATTAGTTATTAGATATGTCAAATTGAAATGGCTGTTGCAAACACCCAAATATTTAGAACTAAAAAATGATTAAGATTAATAGGGGTGCCCAAACTTTTTCATATGACTGTATAACCTTACAGTCAAGAATCCCCTTATATGGTTATATAGAAACGTTCTTTCTTCTTGATGTAGAGGACGACCCCTTGTTCTTAGTACAGTCCTGGGTATAAATACATTTTGGGAAAAATCTCTATATTGACCTTTAATATATCTATACATATTTATTATGTCCCCCCGAAGCCGTCTTTTCTCTACACGAAATAACCCTAATCTTGCTCATCTTTCCGCGTATTGTAGTCCACCCAGTCCTTTTATTATTTTTGTTGCCCGCCTTTGTACCTGTTCAATCTCTACAATGTCTTTCCTTTGAACTGGTGCCCAAAACTGTACACAATATACCATGGGTGGTCTAACCAGTGACTTGTATAATGGGAGCATGATGTTCTTATCATCTGCCTCTATGCCCCTTTTAATACACACCATGACCCTATGTGCCTTGTAGCTGCCTGACACTGGCTGCTACAATTAAGTTTACTGTCCACCAGGATTCCCAAGTCCTTCTCCATGTCATTTTTACCGAGTTTTTCTGTTTAACAAGTAATCATGGAATGGATTTTTCCTCATAGATAAATGCATAACCTTGCATTTATCTATGTTAAACCTCATCTGCAATTTCTCTGCCCAGGCCTCCAACTTACCCAGATCCCTTTGTAATAACACATTATCCTCTATTGTATTGATTACTTTACAGAGATTATTATCATCAAGATTGATATTATACTGTGCAATCCCTGTGTAAGGTCATTCATGAAAATATTAAAGAGAATAGGGCCCAATACTAACCCTGTGGCCCCCACTATTAACAGAGACCCCTCCAATACTGACCCCTCTGTTGCCTGCTCTGACCTAATTTCCTAAGTAACAGTAACTTTGTCTGCCCTAAACCGACCTATCTTCAGTGTTGACCGAACTCCCATCAGCCCTGACTAATTGACTATGTCCATTGTTACCCCGATGGTGCTCTGCTTTGATTTGTTAGCCGTTGTTACTGTAAAGGAAATAATTTTGTTTTAAAGGGGTTGTATAGATTGAACTGTTCATGCTGTTCAGATAATTCTCTGAGATTGAATTTGAAATCCAGGGGCGAGTCTCTCCCTCAGCAGGCGTGTCTCTCCTCTCAGCAGGCGTGTCTCTCCCCTCAGCAGGCGTGTCTCTCCCCTCAGCAGGTGTGTCTCTCCTCTCAGCAGGCGTGTCTCTCCTGGCAGCAGGCGTGTCTCTCCTCTCAGCAGGCGTGTCTCTCCTCTCAGCAGTCATGTCTCTCCTGCCAGGAGGCGTGTCTCCCCTCCCAGGAGGCGTGTCTCTCCTCACTGAAGACCTGTGACATCATCACTGACTGTGTCAGTGGAAGCAGAGGTGTCTGCCCCCCTTTAAAGCCCTATGACATCATCACTGACTGTGCAGTGGAAGCAGAAGATTGTCTGCAGAGGACAGCTATACAGCCTCCTGCATGCTGCTCCTGTGTCTGCAGAGCTTCAGGCTGACTCCACAAGCTCCTTGCTCTGCTATAAGCAGTTATACAGTCAGCCTGAACTGATGAAACACATGTGAGGAGTGTACACTGCCCCACTCCACCTCTGAAAACAGGCAGGAGACTGAATGACTGTGGTATATGGAGGGATACATACTGACCCTCCTCCCCCTCTGTTACCAGACAGCAGTCTGTCTTACTGTGTTATATGGAGCAATGCACACTGCCCTCCCCCTCATCCTCTCCCCCTGTTAACAGGCAGGAGCCTGTATAAGACTCTGTGATATGAGGGGATCTGTGACTTAAACAGCCAGTAATTGCCTAGATCATTCAACCTAGAGCTGGGAGATTTGTATAGAGACAGCAGCCCTTGGTTTCACTATCAATTTAACAGCTCAGAGGGGAGAAAACACAGAGTGTGCAGGCAGCCAATCACAGCGCAGTGGGTGTGGCTGGGGCGTTTCCTGTCTGGGGGCGTATCCCAACAGGCTGAATCAAATGTCAGCCAGCCAATCACAGTGCAGGGGGCGTGTCTGAGGCGGGATCCGGCCAGGGGGCATGTCCCGACCAGCAGCAGCAGAAATAGAATACAGATGCATAGAAAAGCTCATATCTGCTAAACTAAGTGACTGAGGTAATGCAACCCAATTACAAAAGTGCTTATTTTTACTGTCCCCATAATCTGAGATATGATCTTTGTAGCAATACAACCCCTTTAACTCCTCCATTTTGTCTCTTCTTTAGAAGGAATGTGCTGACTGGAAGCTTACTCTTCTCAAGGGTATCACTAGCTAGTAACGCGCTGTACATCTGCTGAATTCCTGACCTTGATTAAAGAACCCACTAACTACCAAGTTTTGTGGGCAACTTACATATACAACATAGTACACAGAGCATTATCCACTTAATTGACCATGTGGAGTGTTCCCAAATGACTTCTCTGGAGGAAGGGAAAGATCCTTTTAGCATTAGCAATGGGACACACCAGGGATGACCACCCTATTCAAATATTTTTGCATTGATATTGGAACAACGGGTAACACTCATATCAGCCAGTTCATATAGTCCTAACAAGTTCTTTTAATCTTTGTTAAGGGTCCATTAGGATTTCCTACTACTAAGTCAGCCCTTCCAAATCTCAAATAATAAACACTGGAAGAGACCCTGCCACCCTATCTCATTTACAGACTCAATTTTCCTTCATAAAATACTTGGGTGTGTAACGGATGAGCGGGGAAAGCGGGTAGTGGACCCACTGGACCACTGCCGGGCTTGCTCTGAGGGGGCGTAACTAAGTGGCCATCGGGCATGCAGGCATGTGCATCTTCACAGAGCCTTTGGTGGTGAGGTTGGCTGACCCCAACAGCCACCAGGTGCTACCTCAGAGCAGTCCCCAGCAGTGGCAGCTGACCAGACAGGCCAGAAGTGCTAATGCTAGGCATCAACAGGATAAGGGACAGAGACAAAGCAGACTAGAAGTTAATATGTGCAGGTACAGAACAAACAGACAGACATGACTAAACGGATGCCAAACAAGAAGGTTAAACAGAAGCCAAGGTGCAAAACAGACTGACTGGAAAACAACAAACAGAACAAGATCAGAGACTAAGGCTAGGACTCAGGCAAGGGAACAAGGCATGAGCAGGGCACAAACACAGGCAAAGAACAAAGCAAGGAAACTCACAGGACATGGAACAGGGACAGCAGAAACAAGCTTAGAACTAAGACATTAACATGGCAAAGAAGCTCACAGACAAAGTGCAGACAGACACATGGAAAGCAACATGGAGACTAACCAAACATAGAGGATACCACAAGGACACCAACAAGAAGACAATACACAGGAACAACAGACTACACCAGGAGACAACATGACACAACAAGGATCAGGCAGGGAGTGTGAGGAGAAGCAGGCTTATAACTCACAGGTGGAAGGGGATTGGCAGAGGAAGCCCAACCCCGCTACACACTGTGGGAATAAAGGAAGGCAGGATGTGGCCGCCGCCCTCTATAGAGCTACAAGGAATAGGGCAGCAGCCAAGATGGAGGAGCAGCATGGCCAGCAAGAGAAAGCCGCACAGCAATCACAGGTGAGTAAGCAGCGGCTACAGGAGCGCACACAGCGACACTGCAACAGGAAACAGATCTGCGATAGGAACATAGGTATGACTTCGGTTCGCAGCAGAGGCCGCAGCATAAGGACAGGATCGTGGCACGGACCGTGACAGTACCCCCCTCCTTAAGCCCCTCCTCCTCCAATCCACAAAATGGAAATTCCACCTAGGTCTGGGGACCGAAACAATCCGGGGGCAACCCCAAAACCAACTACAGGCTGCACAGCCAGTACAGGGAATACCTAGGAAATGGAGGTGCACAGGAGGAACAAACGGGGCACTAGGCAAAATGGGAGGGGAACCCAGGGCGAGACCGTAAGGCCAGGCGGCACTCAGAAGGCTACAGGGCGAGAGGGGACCGTAAAAGCCACGGGGACTCAGATAGGAGAGGCCTCTCAGGGCCAGGGGACCGTAAGCCACGGGGACTCAGAAGGCTCAGGGCGGAGACCGTAAGCCACGGGGACTCAGAAGGCGAGACCGTAAGCCACGGGGACTCAGAAGGCTCAGGGCGAGACCGTAAGCCACGGGGACTCAGAAGGCTCAGGGCGTGACCGTAAGCCACGGGGACTCAGAAGGCTCAGGCGAGACCGTAAGCACGGGGACTCAGAAGGCTCAGGGCGAGACCGTAAGCCACGGGGACTCAGAAGGCTCAGGGCGAGACCGTAGCCACGGGGACTCAGAAGGGCTCAGGGCGAGACCGTAAGCCACGGGGACTCAGAAGGCTCAGGGCGAGACCGTAAGCCACGGGGACTCGCCACGGGGACTCAGAAGGCTCAGGGCGAGACCGTAAGCCACGGGGACTCAGAAGGCTCACGGGCGAGACCGTAAGCCACGGGGACTCAGAAGGCTCAGGCGAGACCGGTAAGCCACGGGGACTCAGAAGGCTCAGGGCGAGGACCGTAAGCCACGGGGACTCAGAAGGCTCAGGGCGAGACCGTAAGCCACGGGGACTCAGAAGGCTCAGGCTGAGGACCGTAGCCACGGGGACTCAGAGGCTCAGGGCGAGACCGTAAGCCACGGGGACTCAGAAGGCTCAGGGCGAGACCGTAAGCCACGGGGACTCAGAAGGCTCAGGGCGAGACCGTAAGCCACGGGGACTCAGAAGGCTCAGGGCGAGGACCGTAGCCACGGGGACTCAGAAGGCTCAGGGCGAGGACGTAGCCACGGGGACTCAGAAGGCTCAGGGCGAGACCGGTAAGCCACGGGGACTCAGAAGGCTCAGGCGAGGACCGTAGCCACGGGGACTCAGAGGCTGGGTAGTGGCAGCAGCTCCCAAGCACCAAAGACCTGCCAAAGAAGAAAAAACACTCCAACACACATAAAGGCAGCCAGAAACAAGACCTGCACATGGACCAAAAAAACAGAGGGCAAAATGTCAGCGGAGTCCATGGCCTGATCCTACAGTAACGGATGAGCGGGGAAAGCGGGTAGTGGACCCACTGGACCACTGCCGGGCTTGCTCTGAGGGGGCGTAACTAAGTGGCCATCGGGCATGTGCATCTTCACAGAGCCTTTGGTGGTAAGGTTGGCTGACCCCAACAGCCACCAGGTGCTACCTCAGAGCAGTCCCCTGCAGTGGCAGCTGACCAGACAGGCCAGAAGTGCCAATTCTAGGCACCAACCGGATAAGGGACAGAGACAAAGCAGACTAGAAGTAAATATGCGCAGGTACAGAACAAACAGACAGACAGGACTAAATGGATGCCAACAAGAAGATTAAACAGAAGCCAAGGTACAAAACAACACACACAGAACAAGATCAGAGACTAAGGCTAGGACTCAGGCAAGAGAACAAGGCATGAGCAGGGCACAAACACAGGCAGAGAACAAGGCTAGGAAACTCATTGACATGGAAACAGGGACAGCAGAAACAAGCTAGGAACTGACATTAACATGGCAAAGAAGCTCACAGACAAAGGTGCAGACAGACACATGGAAAGCAACATGGAGACTAACCAAACAGAGAATACCACAAGGACACAAACAAGAAGACAATACACAGCAACACCAGACTACACCAAGAGACAACATGACACAACAACAAGGATCAGGCAGGGAGTGAGAGGAGAAGCAGGCTTATAAACCCACAGGTAGAAGGGGATTGGCAGACGAAGCCCAAACCCGCTACACACTGTGGGAATAAAGGAAGGGAAGATGTGGCCGCCGCCCTCTATAGAGCTACAAGGAATAGGGCAGCAGCCAAGATGGAGAAGCAGCATGGCCAGCAAGAGAGAAAGCCGCACAGCAATCACAGGTGAGTAAGCAGCGGCTACAGGAGGCGCACACAGTGACACTGCAACAGGACCCAGATCTGCGATAGGAACATAGGTACGACTGCGGTTCGCAGCAGAGGCCGCAGCGTAAGGACAGGAACGTGGCACGGACCGTGACAGGGTGTTACTCTGTCCAGTTCCCTTCTATTTTTTACATAATTATGACACTCTTTTATCCAATGTTTCTCAGATGTTAGAAAAATTTTCAAATTGTTTTTTTTTCTACTGGGCTGGCAGTACAAGCCATTGTAAATATGATGGTGTTTCCATTTGTGCTTTTATTTCCAGTGATGGTCCCACTTTCCCTCTATTTTCTCTTTGAGCATCTTTTTAATTTGGCTAAGAACGTCCAAACGTACACTTGTGTATCTGCTCACACAACAGATTTTTCCATTGTAAAACATAATTTGGAATGTATGGCTATGTTCACACGATGTACTGCGGTGCGTACAGTACGCGCCGCAGTACATTGTGTCTTTCGGGAGCTCGCGCTGATACGCGTGTACTCCCGAGGTTGGGGGGGGGGGGGGGGGAGGGCGGCTGCTCGCTGGCACCATTGACATTCATTACTCGTGGCGCGTATTCGCCGCAAGTAATTGACATGTCACTTATCTCCCCCCGCAGCATATTGTCCGAGCGGGGAGAGGAGACGTGATCCATATTTCTCTATGAGAACGATGGATTACCGTATTTTCGGAGCACATCTCACCCGTATTAGAGCGCAGATACGCGCCGAAATGCACGCCGAAATTACCACATGTGAACATACCCTAAGGGTACGCGTACAGTACGCCCCGCAATTACGCCGGGTCTTCGGGAGTCGCGCTGATCGACGCATACTCCAGCGACTTGGGGGGGGGGGGCCGCGACAAGCATTACTCGCGCCGCGAATAAATGCCAGGGCAATTATATCCCCGCGCGTACAATACAGTCGTTTTGTACGCCCAGGGAAAGGAGGCGTAATCCATAGTTCTCTATGAGAACTGTGGATTACTGTAATGATTGGGACGGATTTCGCTTGTATTAGAGCGCAGTACGCTCTCAATATGTGGCGAAATGCGCCCCAAAATAAGCCATGTGAACATACCCTAAGGCAGAAATCTAAGGCATCAGATTCAGTCATCAGGTCATTTTCTTCTGTCCTTTGAACTTAGGTCATAATAGTGATGTCCCTTTTTATGTTGTGGATTTCAAATCCACATTGGAAAATATCGCTGCTGTACTCCACAGTGTGAACTATGGCATGTATTTCCGTTGATACCATTGGGATGTGGATTACACAAAGTTTTCATACAGATTTTGCACCGGATTCTGGCATGGTTCTAGGCTCCCAGCATGTGGGACATGTTGTGTGTTTTTCATATCAATTCTTGACCATTTTATTCTGACTACAAGGATAACGATAGACCATTCCTGGATTCCTGGAAAACTTTGCACACCAAATGAAAACATTTTTGACTACAAGACTGAAGAATCTTTTCCACTGCTTTAAATGATGGCACCTTTGGACCATTTCCTCATCCTACACGGACTTTGATCTTCAGCCCCATACAAGCGTTTCTTCAATTATATGGACTTCTTAATTTACTATTATTACATTCATGAACCTGCTTGAGTTACAGATTTCCAGTCTCTGCTGATGTTCTGTGGATTCTCATAATGATATTGCTCAATTGCAGTCATATGCTAACAAGACTTATCATTGGCTCTACTCCACTTTATTAGGACAGCCATGATTTTGTTGTACTCTCTCTTCTTCCTGTGTTGTGAACAAACACGTATCATAATCAATAAAAACTGTTCTTGATGGAAAAAATAAACTAAGTAAAAAAGACAATTGATTTAATGAGTCAAGAAATGATTTTGGGAAGATTATGAAACAAAATTATTTCTGGTTAAAAAAAAGTTTTTATTTGACAATGTGAAAATTGATCTAGTCCTGAAGGGTAGAAAACAATCTGTTTTTTAATAAAGCATCTGTCTATTCCTCACAACAACTGTGCATCAGCAGCCACGAAATCCAGCATTTATTGGTCTACTATTATTGTTTTATTTTACAGTAGATAGATAGATATCAGATAGATAGATCAAAGAAAATCAAGCAGCACTTTAATAATAATCAGAACCTGGATGCCAGAAAAATTGCCTTGGTTAAAGGGGTTGTCTCACTACAAGGATTGCTTTGTATGTTAAAGATCTTGCAAAAATAAGTCACTTTGCAATATATGTCCATTAACATTGTCCTACCTATTCCTAGATATCCCCTCTTGTATGGGCTGCATCAGCTTCTCAGGTCGCTATAGCTACAGACCTGGTGTCCTCAGCAGCCCTCAATATAGGCCAGTAGTAGCCAGTAAACACGCCATTTAATTCAAAAATGCAACTGAGAAAACAGAGAGAGATAATATGTATCCATGTAGTGAGACAACCCCTTTAAGGGTTACTCTGCATAAACCCAATCCATAACATTTATCTTATTTAAAAATCAATATACTTAACCCTTTAACACCTCCAAAGAAAAAAAATATTACTCTTCATTTTTCTCCTTGCCTTCCAAAAGCCATAACATTTTTATTTTTCCACCTACATAGACATATAAGGGCTTTTATTTTGTGGGACAAGATGCACTTGCTAATGCTGTTATTCATATTACCATAGAATATAGTGGGAAACTGCAAAAAATAAGATACGCATCCACCAATACCAAATATGTAGGGTTTCCGTTATGTTTGGGTGGCATAAAAAAAATTCCAAACATTTTCTATATTTGAAATTTGCGCCGCGGCGCCGTTTTGTCCAACTAATAACTTTTTTGCACTAACAACTACGGACGTCAGTGAGGGGGCATTTTTTTCGGACTGAAGTGTACTTTTTATTGCTAGCAGTTTGGAATACATACAACTTTTTTGATCACTTTTATTTAAATTTTTATAAGACATGAAAAGAAAAAAAAAATGCAATTTTGGCATTTGGATTTTTTTTTCTTCTCCGGTTTTCAGCGTACGGCATAAATTATGTTATATTTTTATATATCGGACTTTTTCGGACGCAGCGATACCAAATATGTGTAACTTTTTTATTCATTTATTTTTTATTATTTTGTAAAATGGGGAAAGGCGGGGTGATTTAACTTTTAATACTTTTTTTTATACTTTAAAACTTTTTTTTTTTACTTTAACATTGAGTCCCCCTAGGGCGCTTCACCACTAGGGGGCGCGATCGTTAATACATCCTAATGCATTGCATAGACAATGCATTAGGCTGTACCAAAATGCCGTTTTCCCCACTTCCTGCCTGGAGCCGGAAGTGCGGCAAACGAGAACATGGCAGTGATGGGAGCCTTCACAAGGCTTCCCGCTGTCATGTCCAGGCATCAGATCTGACTCCGATCAGAGTGAAGAACGGTGCTCGGCACCGTTTTTCATTCACTTAGAAGCCGCGGCCATCTTTGCCGCGGCTTCTAAAGGGTTAAACAGCATGGGCAGGCAAACCCGCCCCCCGCACTGTATCTAGTGGGTGTTAGCTTGGTTTCATTTTTAAATTCAGGGGCGTGTTTACTGGCTTCTACTAGGCTGCAGTAAAAGCCAGGTCTGTAGCTATAGCGACCAGTATTGGCAGCCAATCAGGAAAGATTGAACAGGTCTGTAGCTATATCGACCTGAAGAGCTGATGCAGCCCATACAAGAGGGGATATCTAGGAATAGGTAGGACACTGTTAATGGACACATATTGCAAAGTGACTTGTTTTTGCAAGATCTTTAACATAAAAAGCAATCCTTGTAGTGAGACAACCCCTTTAACCAAAGCTTATGTTTGCAAAAAACTATATTGGCATGGATATTTACTCAAAAATTACTGTGAATAAATCATTAATCCCATTTAATGATGCAAATCTTTTGCAAATCATAGCCAAATGTGTGTCATCATACACAGTTAGTGGCAATTTATTTTTACTATTTTTCTTTCATTGCCACCATATGGATCAACAACTGAGGACCTCTTTTTTGTCTTCTTAAAGGGAGAAATGCGTCGGGACGATTTTCTATTTTTATGGCGTCTGTTTATTAAGGGTCTCCGCACCAGAGTAAGTTTATTTAGGGTCTCTCCTAAAACAGGGGCTGCTCCTTTCCAGGTCAGGTAGGGTTTTATAGGGACAGTGGTAGTTATTTTGCCTTTGATGGCTCCATTCTAATATGGGCTGCCCCTCAAGGTTTACACATCACTGATATCATCAGGTTATACATTACCATGGAATAAAGACTTTTTCATTGTGATCTTCCAGTCACCAAACCGTGAGTTGGCCCATGGCCTTTACCTGTACTGTGATTGTGCATTATCTTTATATCTATAAGTGTTGTTGTTTTGTAATTAAGGGATGTCTTTATTAATCCCTTAACCCACCTGGATGTATGGGTACGTCTTGGTGGCATTAAGGAGTTGTGTAAAAGGATCGCAGTGCTGCTAATTACCTCAGGACTGAGGAAAGATGTATCAATGCAGTGAGACAACCCCTTTAAGGATTCATAATTAAACAGAAAGCTTAAAAAAAGGCTCAAAATGTGAACCAAAACTTCACCTGCACATGTTGACACAAAGAACATTTACAATCCTTGTTTTTCCGTTTTTTTCCCTTTTCTTTTTTTCCGGGGGGAAACTGTCGGGTCTCTAGCTGGGGAGGGTTAACTTGAAAGAAATATCATTATTTTATATACTTTTTTTGGTGTTTTGTTGTTTCCCTGTGCGCTTCTTTTCCCCAAATTTTTTTAATTTTTTAATTACTGTTTCTTTATATATTCAAATTTGTGGTTAAAAAGGTTTTGCGGGTTTTAGCCCAAAAAAAATGTATTCATTTTTTGGGGTGGGTTGTTTTACTTTTTCCCAATTTTTTCAGCCAATTTTTCCCCTCCCCAAAAACAAAAAAGGGGGTTTTTTCCCCGTTTCAAAGAAAATTTCTGTAATGGGGGACAAAAAAAATAACACTTTTGTTTTTGGGTTTTTCAACCTAAATCATTTAAATAGCAATAGGGGCCCAATGTGTGTGCCCTTGACCCAACCACAGCCGAGGGTGGGCCAGGGCCCTTTTGCTGTTGTTTTGGGTGACTGATTTTTAGTTCAGCCTTTGGGGAAACCCCCCCGGGGGCGTGAGTGGGCTCCCTGAAATTTACTCCACTCGAACTGTGGAAAATGAAAGGGGAAACTATTGACTGTGTGGCGTGTATGTGAAAATAAAGGCGGGTTTTAGCTCCTCTCTATGTTTATCCCCCGGGTACCCTTTTTGGGGTAAAGGGATCGGGGCAATCACGGGAGTCTCTAGCTGCTAGATTCACTGCCCCCCAAAAACACGCCTTTTTTTTCATGCTCCCCCTCAACCTCCTGCCGAAAAAAAGAGGGGGGGAACGGAGTGCTTTTTCTCACTTTTTTTTCATAATTTCAGGCTGTATATAAAAATTTTTCCCGAAAATGCAGATGTTCTTTTTTACGGGACTTGTGCCCCCCTGGGAGGGGGGGGTGACAGCTCTACAGCCCTTGGGAATTTAACCCCCTGCGGGAGGTCTGCAGGTTTTGGACTTTCCTCACCCCCACTGCTCACTCAAAATGATGATGTCCCCAAATTTCCTTAGGGGGGGAAGAAAACCCCTACTGGGAGGAAAGGAGGCCCTCCTCGGGGGAGAGACACACGCCTGGATTTTTTAGCCGGGGAGACAAAAAACCCTCAAGTCTGAAAAAGCTTTTGATGAAAAAAACCCCCTTCCAAATAGTAAAAATCAATATTTTCTGAAATTGACATTTTGGTACCCCCTATTGTCAATAAGAAGCTAGGAGTCACATGCCGTGTCCGCCCCCTTTGCCGGGGGTGAAAAGCAAATTTTTTCGGGCTGACACCTACCGCTAACAGTGGAAAAGGGGAGCTGGCTCGTTTCCCTGCTGTTTAACCTTTTAGAAAACTGCAGCGGAAAAGGGGAAATAAAGGTTTTCAAACCCAAAACATTTATTTTAACTTCCCTTCCCCTAAACCAGGAATTTTTGAACCACCTTCTTTTTAAACACCCTTCGGGCATTATTTACAGTACAAAATGCAGAAGGGCTTTAAAACCCAACCCCCCTCGTGGTTAAGAAACCCTAGGGAAACTGTTTATAATTTTGGATTAGTGTAAAAAGGGGCTATATTTTTGGCTATACACTGGGGGACAAAAATGTATGAAAACTGCCCTACCCGTAATACTGTGATTGTTGCCCAAAGCAACCAATCGGGAACTAATAGCCCAATAGAGCTCGCTTCATTTCATTTTAGAGTTTTTGGGGAAAAATAAAGGCACTCTGGTTGTTAGCTCGGTTTGGTTTTGGGCTTGGTTTTTGGGTTTTTTGGGTTCTGGGGTTTGATTGGTTGCTAGGGGGAAAACAATGCCAGTCTTACTGCTGGGACAGTTATAAATGAAATAAGGTCTTAGGGGTTTAAGTATAAAATGGCTAATTTTTAAAATTTTATTTTTTGCCCATAGAAAACCAATCAAATTCATAAAACAAACGGGAGCTCGTTTTTTTTTTTTTCCAGGCACTTTATAAAATTGAAAGCTGAGCTTGTTTGGGTTTGCTATGGTTTTGAGGGGTTCTGGGGGCAAAAAAGGGAAAATTTTCTTTGTTTCCCCCCTTTTTTATTCCTGTTTTTTAAAAATTTGGGCCGAAGGGATAAACGAAAAGAGAAAATCCCAAAGGAATTGCCCTCCTATCTCCCCCTCAGCCCTTAAGTAAGGTAGGGTTTCCAAAACAACGAAATTTTTTGGTTGAAAAATTTTGGCTATGTCTACTTCCCACAAAAATCCCTGGGTTTTTCGCGGTTTCATTTTTTTAAAACCCTGAAAAATTTTACCCGGAAAACCCGTGCTGTTTTGACAGCAATGAAGAACTCGTGCTGCAGTCTATATGACACAGGTTTTTGTCCTTAGGGTATGATCACAAAAAAAAGGTTTTTTTTGAAGTGTTTAAAATTTCGCTTTCCAAAAAACAGCTTAAAAAAAAAACCCTTAAATTTGAGGCTTTTTTTGAAGCGCTTTTTGAAACATCCTATTTCCCCAAAAGTTTCCCAAAGGGGGGTTTTTCAAAACGAAAAAATTTCCCTCAAGAATTGACCTCATTATTTTTTTGGCCCTAAAATCCAAAAAATGGTCGCAATTTAGCTTGTTAAATTTCACCCGGGGTGGGGGTTTGGGAAAGGGGCGTTTTTTTTCATTTATTCAATAAGGGAAAAATTTTTTAAACTTGCTTTTTTTTTAAGCAAAAAAGGGTTTGGGAGTGCAAAAAATTTCTAAAAAAAAAAAACACCAAAACCCTTCACTTTAAAGGGGGTTTTGCCCCGAATTTATTTCATTGCTCCTGCATCCGCTTTTTTCAGCTCTGGTGCTCAAAAGGGGGTGTGTGGGTTTGGGTTTGGGGAAAAAATTTTTTTCATAAAACAAAAAGTACCCAGCCGGATGATATCCACCAGGGCCCTTTCCCCCCCTGTGTCAAAGGGAAATTTTGTTTTTTTACAGGAAGGGACAAGTTGCTACAATGTTTCCCAAGGGAAAGGGTTTTTTAAACCCCCCTCAAGGGTTTCCTGGGGTTTAAATCCCCGCAAAAACCCCAAACCCCCTGGATTTTTTTTTTTTTTATCAATTTTAAAAAGTTATTAGGGTTTTTTTTTTTTACTTTTTTTGCACTGTTTTTACTAAATTTCTAAGGAGCAGGGAAATAGAGTGGGCGCACCTGGGGTTTTTAACACTCGTAGCTGCCTGAGAGGTTTTTTCTGGGCAAAGTGCGACCCGGGCCCGAGGGGCCCCGCGCCCCGGTCTATCCCCTGGAGACGACTGTAAAAAAATTTGGTTAACTAAAAGGGCATTTAAGCAAAAAAGGTGCAGTTTTTAATAAGGATGAATGGGAAAATGGGTTTTTTATTTTAATTTTCAAAAACTTCCCACCGTCAATTTTTTTCGTTTCAAAACCCCCTTTAAAACTCTTCAGTTTTCCCCTTGACTTCAATGTTAATTTTCTGTCTTGGAAAAATGAGCAGAAAATCCCTCATGTGGGCTGCTGAAAAAGGGGAAATTTTTTATAAAAGTTATGGGGGGGGGGTTTTCCCGACGGTTTTTTAGACACTTCCAAATCCGGAAAAAAAAAAAATTTTGAAAAAAAACCGGACCCACTTCAAAAAAACGGTGTTAGCTTCTACATCCGCCTGATTTGAGGGGGATATTTTCACCTACCTTTCCCCTTTTAAAAATTCCAGGATAAGGTTATGTCTACACAGCACACGATAACGGTTGGATTTTCGGCGGTTTTAGTATTTCGAAACCATTGAAATTCTGATTGTTTTGCATGCCCAATAGAAAAAAACGACCTGTAGTCTACACAGGCCGTTTTTTTTAAGCCCGTTTTCTGGCGCCGATGGATTTAGCAACATGTTATATAATCCGCCAGCATTTTGAGTTTTGTTGTCGTTTTCCCATACAATCATATGTATGGGTCAATGGCAAAAAACGAGAACCAACCGCGTTTTTTTTGCAAAAACAGTGACAAAATCCACAGTCAGGCATCAGAAAAAAAAACGGTCAACTTTCAGACGGTTTTTGTCCGATGCTGATTGGACCTAGCCTAAGGCTACGTCTCCACTGTACAGCTTTTCATTCATTTTTTCAGAATTTTTCATTTTCTAAAACAGCTGAAAAAACTACTGAAAACAGGCCCCATAGACGTTGGCTAGGTGCACACTGCGTTCGACCACCCATCAAAACACATACATTATAATGTATACATTGAACGTATGCCAGACATACACTGTTTGGAGCATACGTTTGACATCTTTTTTTTTCTATTTTTTTAGTAGCTTTCTGATTGGCTGTCACCTGTTTTTCCTTGCTATTTGATTGGGAAGGTTTGTTTATGTATTTTATGATGGATACAAACGTATACGTTTACAACATGAGCACATCCGTTTTCCATTGACATACATTGTAAAAAAAAGTATACTGCAACATATACTTTTTTTTAAATTTGAAAAAGCGCCGCACCCTGCGTCATCCACTCGTTAAAATGAAATGCATATTTGACGGAAAGTGTGAAAACGGACACTATGTCAATGCACGTTGCACATCCGTCTACCTACAATAGTCAATGAACACGTTAACGCATCCGTTCTCTCTTCTGTCAGAAAGGATCATCTGTTCAAAATAACACAGTGTGCACTGAGCCTAACGTTGAAAAAAAACAAGAGCAGGAAAGAGAATTTACTATTGAAGTCTATGTAAAGCTCCGGACATGTTTTAGTGCAGTTTTTGGCCGCTTCTGCTGAAAAACTGCCCAGGTGTCTACCAAGGTATATGAATTTTGCAAACATTAAAAACTGCCAAAAAACAGTCCAAAAATGCGTAAAAAAAAAACAAAACTGAAACCACCCAAAAAACTTGCTGGAAACCCAGTGACTTTGGACAAAAAAACTGATGTTAAAAGCAGTTTTTAGGTTTTGTTTTTCTCAGAGTTTTTTGTCCTATGCTGTGTAGACCTAACATTGCCAGTGCCAGGAGTGTACACTAAAAAGTGTGGGGGAGGGGAAAGCCAGGAACAAGTAACCTGGAGAGGAGGAGGGGAACATCCCAGGAGAAGAAGGGAAAAGAGGGGGCATCATTTTCATGCACTGCTGAGCACCACAGAGCGGCGCCCCCTTCTCCTGTGTGCTGACATTGTACAGGGCAGCACAGCAAAGAAGATACACACTCTCCACGTTCAAGTAACTGACAGCAGTCAGGTGGGATTCCTACTGTGCGCCCCCTCAATGCGAGGTGCCCTCTGCCTACCCGCCGGCTGCCACAGCACAGAGCGGGCGCAGGGAGCCATGGTACCACCTGCAGAGCACCAGTCGCAGCATGCCCCCTGTGCACGTACACCTCGCACAATGGTTGGTGAATGACAGCCACACCCACCATGCCAACAACCAATCAGGTGCCGGATCCTGGATTTGGCGGCGTCTTCAATCAGTGGTGCCACAGGTGCGGCTCATCCAGCGTCATAGAAAAGTCGACAGCGCGGATGCAGGCAGGGTTTAGTGGTCAGCACGTCAGCCCTGCCACAGTGGGAGGCCCTGGGAGGTCTGCAGTAAAGACTCTATTTTCTTATGTATCAACAGATAATAGTCTTCATAGAAGCCCTGGGGTCTGGGCTCAGCTCTCGCTACAATGATGCTGCAGGTTCTGGTCAGGAAATTGTAATGTGTAATTTCAATCTCCCCGGGAGAAATTTCAATCTCCCCGGGAGAAATTTCAAACTCCCCGGGAGAAATTTCAAACTCCCCGGGAGAAATTTCAAACTCCCCGGGAGAAATTTCAATCTCCCCTTAAAGGAAGTTTGATCATAGTGGTGCATTTAATAGGAAGCTACGAGAGCAAGGAGTCCCAGAGACACTGCAGGGAAAGAGGGTGGGGCATAGTGGGACCCAGTAAGCTCTGTCCTCTCTCTGCAGCAGAGCAGTAAAGAGCCAGGATGCCAGCAGGAGGACAGGTGATTGCACTGCAAGGTGTGTGTGTATATATGTGATGGCGGCTGAGTATGTGTATGGTTTGATTGTGTAGGGGAGGGGGGGGTGCGTGTGTTTGATTGGGCCGGGCAGAGGTGTGTGTGTGTTTGAGTGTGCAAAGTTGCCCACTTGTCTTCTGCCCCTTGTGCCTGTCTCCTGCCCCCTGCAGTCTGTCTCTGATGGTCTCAGGGGGCAGGAGACAGGCCAAATGGAGAAGTTGCCCTCTGCAGTCGGTCTCTAGCAACCGCAAGGGGTTGGATACAGATTGCAGGGGGCAGGAGTTGCTCCTGTCTCCTGCCCCCTGCAGTATGTTTTTGGCGGCTTCAGGTGGCAGATGACAGGCTGCAGCGGGCAGACTCTGGTGATTGCCTACAGCAATAGCCTATTCAGCATCCAGGAAAACTGGGTGACACCTATCGTGGAAAGCTGTACATTACCTGTGGGCGATGGGTATCATCTAGCTTTCCTAGATGCGGTATAGGCTATTCAGCCCATATGTGTGTGTGTAATGTTTGTTTGTTTATTTACAGGTTCCCATTTGGACTACGTCAGATTCAGTGGACTACGTTAGATCAACCTTGAAGCTATTTTTTTCACATAAAATGGCTAAAGAGGGCTGCTGTCGGGAAGTCTTTATTTAAATGAAAGGGGTTTTTTTTTGTGCAATTTGTTTAGTTTTTTTCTTCATATAATTCCCATGTTAGTAGTGGAGGTGTCTGACAGACGCCTCTGCATTACTATCGCTCGGGCTTGGTGCCAGCCAATGTTGTTTCTTGTTGCCCAAATCTGACATTAACCCCGTAACATTATTACCCCAGTACCCAATACACCAGGGGTACTGGGAAGAGCCGGTAACGGTCAGAAGTTAACCCTTTAATGTGATGGTCCACTTCTGGAGCAGCTGCAGGCTGTTATTTTTAGAGTGGGAAGGGACCAGTACCGGTGGTTCTTTCCATTTTTATAGTATCAGGCTGCAGTTGTCGGTTTTACCTTGGTTGGTTATGGAAAATTGGGGTACCCCACATTTTATTAATCCTCTTTCACCATGTTATTAAAGAAACCAATCCAACGGTGGTCTGACATAATTCAATGAGTCCGACATAGTCCAAAGAGGAAACCTGTATGAATATAAGAAAAAAAAATTACAGAACTAAACTCCATCTCCTGCATCCCTTGAAGATCATTCCTATGGCTGATATTCTGGGGGTGCAGGGTATGGTGTTCAACCTGTATAATATGATTCTGGGGGGTACAGACCACAGCCGTGGCATAATCTCCAGGGGATGGTCCTATGTACCCCCCAATTAGAATGTAAACTGTGCTCTGTACTCCTCTCTCCCACCACTCCCAACATTGTGTTATGCATCCTAGTGCCATAACCTCTCCACCTATTACCCTATAGTCTTATCACCTCCACCTGTCACTCCATTCCACCTATCACCCCATAACCTTTCCACCTGCACCTAACACCCCATAACCTCCCCACCTATCACCACATGTGGAGTTTGTACAGAGGTGGCCACAGGTAGGGAAGTGCTGAAAATTGAATTCTAAGATGTTTGTGTGGTAAATTTTGAGAAACGAGTCATGGCTGGGAGAAATCATTATGGTGGTCTGGATAGGATGGAGAAGAAAAGGGAAAAAGAAAAATTCCAATCATAGAAGATGTCTCTGAGTCCCTAGGTGTAAATGCTCTGTAGTCACTTAAATGTCTGCAGAGCCTGTGTACACTGGTATCTACCACTATATGGTCACTGTCACTATATGGTGGAAATATTGGTTGTAGTGTAATGGTTTAGGTTCATACACAGTTTTGCGGTATCTTACAGCTCTTCTGGATGCTGAATAGGCTATCCAACCTCTAGGAAAGCTGGGTGATGCCAAAACCCTAATTTAGCTACACAATTAGGTGGAGTGGGCGTGACTTTTGCGAAGGGGTGTGGCTCAACAAGAGGGTGAGACCATGCAAATTTTTAGGGCAGTGCGCTACACACACAGCACCTTTGGATCTCCCTGATGCCCACTTTCAAAAGTTGGTAAGTATGTTCTGTAGGGTATGTACACATGGCATATATCAGGGCGTATTGTATGCTCTGCTATACGCCAGGTATTTTAGAAGTACGCGTCGGGGGGCCAGCCCCCATTCAATCTAATTTGCCCCGACATGTCACCTTCTTCCCCCGGCGTGCAGCATGCACCGGGGAAAACGGAAAGTAATCCTATCTCTCAATGAGAGCTATGAAGTGCTGTGAGAAATGGGGGGTGTGGGGGAGTGAATCTATGTATGGATATGTCCTATGTCGGTAAGGGGTAACAGCACATGGACGAATGATACACTAACCTAACAAGATGTCACTTCAACAATTTAGTAAAAAATCAACATTCTTAGAGAGTTACATAGCACATTGTAAGTTCTAGACAACAGTACATTAGTGACATTGAAGATCCATTTTGTTTAAAACTAGGAAGCCTTCCTAACAGATGAAGGCAAAAAAAAAGTGTCTGACCGGCCATGCTCCACAGACCATGAGTCACTTTTCATACATCTAGTCCACTGTCTGCTGAGTTGTGTATCTAAGCCTATCATGTGTGATACTGTCTGCTGAGGCAGTTTATCTAATTCTTTCATATGTAATACTCTCTACTGAGCTGTATGTATAAGCCTGCTGAGCAGATGCATCTATGCCTTGTGTGATACTGTCTGCTAAGCCAGTGTATATAAAACTATCATGTGATAGCGTCTATTACATGTGATACTGTCTGCTAAGCTGTGCATCTTAGTTCATCATATGCAATACTGTCTGTTTGGCTAGTGTATCTAAGCCATACTTGCCAACTTTTGATAGTGGCCATCAGGGAGACCTGAAGCTACCATATAATGGTAGTTACCAGTGTACACAGGCTCTGCAGATTGTATATTCCCTCCATATAGAACAAATTCATGAAAATTCCACAAATCGATTCCAAAAACTTAGAAACCATGAAATGTATTGGCTATTTCGTCTTCATACACTATCACCTTACAGTTTAAATGAAGCACAAGAATATATGGAGTCAAGTAGGACATTTAATTTTTTAATTAAATAACAATTTTTTAACACTTTGTTTATTGCCACTTTTTAAATTAGCACCAAGTGTCTGATCCTAGCACTTGCTGCCTTTTAATATCCGTTAATATATAAAATATAGGATTTTGAAATGTGCTGTTCTTTCAGCCCAGGAGACTACCACACTTATCGTGGTCGCCTGTGGCCTCATTTTAGTAATCTAAAAATAATATTTTGGGATTTAATTTAAATAAATTATTACAACTATAAAAAAAAATATTAATTCGACTATTTTTTGCCCTCAGTACAACCTTCTGGGACCTAATTTAATCATTTTTATGAAAAAATTAATTATTACTATAATAACACAAATTACAATTGTATTATTTTATTATCATAATCATAATAAGCATATAGGATTTGAAGAGTTGTATAATGTTTCAATTCTTTAGTACCTAAAAGGTGCTTTCACAAGTGCGTTTTTGAGGCGTTTTTTGACATGCTTTTGTGCAGGAAAGCACAGCAAAAATTGCTGCACAAAAAACGCGCCAAAAAAGCGTCAAAAACGCACCATGTGAAAGCACCCCAACTGTACTTATAGTATACATTTATTAACATCAAAGATACAATGTTATTCTTAAACAGAACTTTTACTAGATCATCTAAAATTATACTTCCTAAACCCCTATGTACTACCACAACACACCTAAATGATACAGCATACTAAATATCATCCATCAGTGGAGTAATCGCCCTGATAAAGGACGGCTCCGCTTTAATGACAGATAATATCACTGTAATACGTGTATTACAATTCTTAATCACAGCTATTTCCAACGCGTTTCCCCCAGACAATTCTGTGTTCATCAGGGGATTCAAAAAAACTCCTCTCGCTGTTGAATAAGAATACGCTATATACAACGCATATACAATCTATCTATGACGGATATATCACCGCTATGGGTGAGATAGAAAAAGTCATACTTAGCTTAGAAGCTGCCAGGTATAAAGTGATAATCCTCGCAGCCCCTTTGGTATGCTGGCACCCAGGATAGAAGGGATACAGAATGATTCATTTCTGCCTCCCTTAAATACCTTACTTGGCCCTTTAGATGTATAACAAAAAAGCCCCTAACACTTAAGTATTAATGTATATTGTTTTATGCCTATTGCCGGGTTCTACTTAACATGTGCGCATATCCCCCTGCCTTTACTCAGTCTGGCGTTCCGGAAGTTGTACTGCGCATGACCGGAAACTAGATAAAATATCATTTCCGATTCACTTCGGCGAAAGCAACACTACGCTTGTACAGAAGCCCCATATTATCACGGCGCAGTCCGGCGTCTTAGAAAACGTTCTGCGCATGTCCAGGAGAAAGGTGCCCGGCAAATGCGCGCAATCAAAATCCGGGCATAACTCTCAGCGCCGTACATATTACATCGCTCTCATTTAGAAAGACTACACTGATCACTTCCGGTCGGCGCCACCGGAAACCAAACCACATACATCCGGCAGCTATCCACACAGACCGCCAATTGCTGCTAAGCAGCCCCAAATTTCTTAAAGTGGCCGTCTGTGTAACAGATGTCTAGAGTGTAACATGGGCATTTAATTCAGGGTCAAATAAATTCGGGGTACAAACATTCATTGTCTTAAGCTGACATAGATTATCAGGCTATAAGTAATCAATGAATATAATGAAAAAATGTAATGATATGATAATGATGCATAAAATACGGTCAGCTTTGCAAAATCAATATTGGTCCTCTGTGGAGAGTACGAACGAAACAGAGTAGAATAAACAGACCCAAGTGTGAGTCTACTCAATAAAACATCCAAATTGCAAAGTCTCATTAAGGCCCTTTGGATAAACTGATTCCATACGGTAGATCCACTGGGCCTCTTTACACAAAATTCGTCTATCCCATTCTCCTCCTCTTGGAGACGGTCTCACTACCTCCATGATCAAAAAACGCAGAGATTCCCATTCTCCATTATGATGTTCCCAAACATGACGAGCTACTGGCGTGTCTCTTCTATTACGTATGTCCCCCAGATGTTCTCCCACCCTCCTTTTGAATGTTCTCTTTGTTTTTCCAATATAATTCAGTGGGCAGGGACATATGCACATGTAAACTACTCCTTCTGTCCTACAATTGGCAAAATCACGGATAAAGAATTGTTTTCCATTTGAGGCATGGATATTGCCATTCCGATCTTTAATAATAAGGACATCCAAGAAGGGTAAACAATTCTCTTGCACTTCAAATGTGAAGTGCATACCAATCTCGTTTTTATTGAGCTGTGCAACGAACTCCTCAAAATCACACCCAGAGGACGAAGATGTCATCAATGTACCTCCCCCAGAATAAAATCTGGGGGGGCCACTGATCGTCTCCCGGTTGGGATACCAAGGTGGCCTCCCACCAGCCCAGGAACAGATTCGCATAAACGGGGGCGCAGGAGCTCCCCATTGCGGTGCCCCTGAGCTGGTGGAAGGTCTTGTTACAGAAGACAAAATAATTATGTCTCAACACGAAGTCCAGTAGTCTGATGACAAAGGCATTGTGAGCCTGGAATTCTATACTTCTTGTGGACAAAAAATATTCAACTGCTTGAATGCCAATTTCATGTGGGATATTACTATATAGGCTTTCTACATCTATAGAACCCAAGAGTACTTCTTTATTGACTGTAATCCCTTCCAGTCTGCGCAGTAAATCCGAAGTGTCTCTTATGTAAGATGGCAATGTGGTTACAAAATCCTGTAAGATATTATCTATATAAATCCCCACATTTTGCGTAATTGATCCTACGCCTGAGACTATTGGTCTACCTTTTAGTGGGGTGCAGCCCTTATGAATCTTTGGGATCGAATAAAATGTAGGTATTTGAGGATTAGATGGCATCATGAATTTGAATTCCGTGTGTGTTATTAAACCCATCTCTAAGCCCTCCACAAGTAACTTCTCTAGTTGCATAGTAAAGTTTGCTGTCGGGTCTGTGGGTAGAATATCATAATGCCTTTTGTCCCTAAGAAGATCGTTGCACATCTGTTTATACATGTCATGATTTAATATAACTATATTTCCCCCCTTATCGGAGGGTTTAATAATTATAGATTTGTCCCGTTCCAGTGCTGACAATGCTCCTAGTTCATCTGTACTGAGATTATTATGGAAAGGTAGCCTCTGTTCACTCAAACTACGGAGTTCTTTAGAGACTATTTGCAAAAAAAGATCAATTTCACGTGTATCTAACTGACTCGGGGGCATTCTCCTACTTTTAAGTTTCAATTTTGTTTGACCTTCTATTATTTCCTCCTCCTCCATAAGGGACACTAAGGTATGGATACCCTCTAAATCCTGTGCTGTAACACCCAATTGCTGGCATTCAATTTGATCTTTGATTTTAAAAAATTTATGCCACTTGAGCTTACGCACAAACAGGTGTAGATCTTTGGTCCATGAAAAATCACTAAACTTAGTGGTGGGCACAAAAGTCAGACCCCTCTGTAAAATCTGTAATTCACCGTTATTCAAGTGCCTATCTGTAAGATTAATTATCTGATGTTGATCTGATTTTGTTATTTCTGACGGTGTCTCAGGCCGGATGCGGGGCCTCTCCAGCCCTCTAAAAAAGGAGGTGTGTTGGAATTGCCAGAGGATGAGGAGGCATAATAGTCCATATGCACTCCCCTTCCTCCTGAGTTCTGGCGAGGACCCCATTTTCTAGCTCGAGATCCTCTTGTTCTCCCCCTGGACCTGACAGATGTTTGTGAATTAGTATCCGAGGATTCTGCGTCAGATGATAGTAATTCCCTAGGGGTAATAGGTTTGGTTTTGAGAAAATTAAAAGCTTTCCCTTCCTTGAATTCTTGGAGATCCCTCAGATATACATCTTCGTCCTCTGGGAAGGTGCAAGGTGTGATTTTGAGGAGTTCGTTGCACAGCTCAATAAAAACGAGATTGGTATGCACTTCACATTTGAAGTGCAAGAGAATTGTTTACCCTTCTTGGATGTCCTTATTATTAAAGATCGGAATGGCAATATCCATACGGATATGTATAGGAAACCCACAGCAACCAACAGCTTGCTACATTGGGAAAGTTATCATCCATTACCCTGTAAGAGAGGAATACCGAAGGGTCAATTCCTGAGAGTTAAGAGAAACTGCTCCAGAGATGAGGACTTTAGGAGACAGTCAGGTATATTGAGAGAAAGATTTCTTAGTCGAGGATATCCCTCAGGAGTTTTGGAATCAGCCCTAAGGCATGCACAAAAACAGAATAGGACAACATTACTACAGGGTAAATCCCAGGAGGATAAAGATAACAATAAAGCACGTGTAATCGCAACTTTTGACGATAGAAATCTAGAAGTTGTGAATATCCTCAAAAAATATTGGGGAATACTGAGGTTGGACCAGGATCTAGAGGGATATCTCCCTGCTACCCCTTTGATAACTTATCGAAGGGGTAGATCCATTAAAGATAGACTGATCCATAGTCATTATACACCAATACCCCCTCAAGGTACTTGGCTTGAAAGGAAACCGATGGGTATGTTTAAATGTGGGCAGAGATGTGTAGCCTGCCCATACATACAACAAACTAAATCCTTCACAAGTGCCTCAAATGGAAAACAATTCTTTATCCGTGATTTTGCCAATTGTAGGACAGAAGGAGTAGTTTACATGTGCATATGTCCCTGCCCACTGAATTATATTGGAAAAACAAAGAGAACATTCAAAAGGAGGGTGGGAGAACATCTGGGGGACATACGTAATAGAAGAGACACGCCAGTAGCTCGTCATGTTTGGGAACATCATAATGGAGAATGGGAATCTCTGCGTTTTTTGATCATGGAGGTAGTGAGACCGTCTCCAAGAGGAGGAGAATGGGATAGACGAATTTTGGGGTAAAGAGGCCCAGTGGATCTATTGTATGGAATCAGTTTATCCAAAGGGCCTTAATGAGACTTTGCAATTTGGATGTTTTATTGAGTAGGCTCGTATTTGGGTCTGTTTATTCTACTCTGTTTCGTTCGCACTCTCCACAGAGGACCAATATTGATTTTGCAAAGCTGACCGTATTTTATGCATCATTATCATATCATTACATTTTTTCATTATATTCATTGATTACTTATAGCCTGATAATCTATGTCAGCTTAAGACAATGAATTTTTGTACCCCGAATTTATTTGACCCTGAATTAAATGCCCATGTTACACTCTAGACATCTGTTACACAGACGGCCACTTTAAGAAATTTGGGGCTGCTTAGCAGCAATTGGCGGTCTGTGCGGATAGTAGTGTGCGCGGTTTGATCTTAGTATGGGGATTGATTCGGCTGCCGGATGTATGTGGTTTGGTTTCCGGTGGCGCCGACCGGAAGTGATCAGTGTTGTCTTTCTAAATGAGAGCGATGTAATATGTACGGCGCTGAGAGTTATGCCCGGATTTTGATTGCGCGCATTTGCCGGGCACCTTTCTCCTGGACATGCGCAGAACGTTTTCTAAGACGCCGGACTGCGCCGTGATAATATGGGGCTTCTGTACAAGCGTAGTGTTGCTTTCGCCGAAGTGAATCGGAAATGACATTTTATCTAGTTTCCGGTCATGCGCAGTACAACTTCCGGAACGCCAGACTGAGTAAAGGCAGGGGGATATGCGCACATGTTAAGTAGAACCCGGCAATAGGTATAAAACAATATACATTAATACTTAAGTGTTAGGGGCTTTATTGTTATACATCTAAAGGGCCAAGTAAGGTATTTAAGGGAGGCAGAAATGAATCATTCTGTATCCCTTCTATCCTGGGTGCCAGCATACCAAAGGAGCTGCGAGGATTATCTCTTTATACCTGGCAGCTTCTAAGCTAAGTCTGACTTTTTCTATCTCACCCATAGAGGTGATATATCCGTTATAGATAGATTGTACATGCGTTGTATATAGCGTATTCTTATTCCACAGCGAGAGGAGTTTTTTTGAATCCCCTGATGAACCCAGAATTGTATGGGGGAAACGCGTTGGAATAGCTGTGATTAAAGAATTGTAATACACGTATACAGTGATATTATCTGTCATTAAAGCGGAGCCGTCCTTTATCAGGGCGATTACTCCACTGATGGATGATATTTAGTATGCTGTATCATTTAGGTGTGTTGTGGTAGTATATAGGGGTTTAGGAAGTATAATTTTAGATGATCTAGTAAAAGTTATGTTTTAACAGGGATTATAATTTTGCAGTGATATAGGACAAAATCCTCTGTTGATATAAAATTTGTAGTAATTTCATTATTCTTCAACAGACTCATAGATTTGTGCATAACAGTCCATAGCCTTGCTGAGCTTTTGGTGTACCGTAGAAAGTAAATGCAGTGGAGTATTTATGAATGAGCTAGCTTACAGCCTTGCTGGGACTTTGGATGCGCCAGGGTGAGCAGGCGCAGTATTGAACTCATTAGTTAGCTGGCTCGCGAGTCAGCGTCTACGTGCAAACAAGTTATATGCGCTCTAGATTTAATGCTTATTATAATCTAAAATTCATGATACTAAAAATATTGAACAATGTCATTTGTATGTTTGTATATTTAATCTAATATATTTGTATATAATGATGGTATTTTCTTTGTATAATGGACATTGGAAATGATCCAGGACACACTGCCCATTACTACAAATGCCTGCGTCTTTCAAACAGCTGATTTTACCTGAGTAAGCCGGCCACGAGAGCCAGTGAAACGCGTTGTATTATCCCATTTAATTTTAAATTTTTAAAGGGGTTTTGCCACGATCTCATTTCATACTTCCTGTATCCAGCTCTTCAGGTCTGTGTACGCAGAAGGGGGCGTGTGTGATTTATTTGAATTGCATATCATGTGACCCAGCAGGATGACATCACCAGGCCTTTCCTCTCTCTAGTCAAAGAAAGGTCTGTTTAAGTATAGAGCGTTGAGTAGCTCAGAGGTAAAACATTTTCCTCCAGGCACAAGGATACTCAGTTCAAATCCCTGCAGGAACCAAACCTGTGGATTTTATTTATCTTTATTGATGCGCAGACCTGATTGAGGTTTCTTTTTTTATTTTATTTGCACTGTTTGACTAATTACTAAGGAGTACAGAGGACTGGAGTAGAATGACAGCACCTGGGGTTTGAACACTCAGTAGCTGCCTGAATGGAGAGGTGATGTCTGAGCATGTGCGACCAGGACTGAGAAGCTCTCAGCCCTGGTCGTATCCCCTGGAGATGAGCTGTAAACAATGGATCACTAAAAGAGCAGCTAAGACAAAAACGGTGCAGAATTTTTAATAATGATGAATGGTGAAAATGTTATTTAATTTACAAACTTCCCACGTCAATTTTACTTCGTAGCAAAAGGCTATAAAGCATTTTTTTTTTCTTTTTATAGAAAGTTTTATTTGGTTGCACTAGGAGTGCGCCTCCTGGCATTTACCGTGTTTGCTTCCCTCACTGTATATTAGGGAAATGACCAGTATGGGCAACCACCTAGACACCTTGAAGTAAAGTTGACTGTAATATAGAATGCCCACTAAAAACTGACCTAATAAATAAGACAGTGCAGCCTTGGAGGTTTCCACCCTCCTATCTGGTTGCACCATCATCCCTTCCTGTTCCTGGTCATCGCTACTCTTGATAATGTCTTCTGTCTGTCCTTGTAAAACCCATTCCTATCTCTTTGGGGTTGTTTTGGTGACAAGCACAGTCGCTAAATGGGAAATTTGCACAAATTGATGCATCACATCTGCCTTCATGCAGAAGAAGTTGCTCAAATCCTATATTTTAGTTCACATTTTATGATACATAAGTTGAGTTGATACATTGTTAGTTGAGTAGTAATTGACATTTTCCTTCACCACTCATCGTCCTTCTCTGCCAGCTTCAGTTCTGTGTGGTTTGGATGTCAGATGGTCGGTCCAATCAAGCTCTGGACCGGGACTCTGAAATCTCTATTGAAGATCTCTCTCTCTCTCCAGGACAGTGTTTGTGGTAGTATCCTTTTGGCTTGAGCTGGTGTTTGATATTCTCTTGTGTTACCTGGTTAACAGATCTCTTTGCCTGTCCTTTTGACTATCGTTTTTGCTTGCTGACTTTGTAATGATTAAGTATTTAGAATCCAGCTTTAAACCATTGCCCATAGACCTCAATAGAAAATCCGATCAGCTTGGATTTTCTAATATCGGATTTCAAAACCGCCGGCTTATTGAACATGATCTATAATCTAGTATAGTTCAATGTTAAAGAGCCAGCCGAAATCCCAGAACTGACCGCAAAACCCACAGTACATCGATTTCCAACAGCATTTTACAGTTGCTATGTAGACATAGCCTTAGAGTCGGATGGGCAAATACAGGAGGTAGGAACAGTTTTAGGGGGTCTAGTGCTAGGGATCACTGTCTTGTCTTTTCCTGTCGCTCTATCTTGGTCCCGAAGTCCCTCACAGATGGCATAAAAAACAACCAGAAAGCTTTGTGCATGTTTTTTGGCTTGGATCCATGTCCAAAAACTAAATAGTGTACACTGTCAGTGACAAAAATGATTGAAAAAACCAAATCCGAAATCTGTGTGTATATCCAATGCGCCAAACAACGTGCCAAAAAAAGAAAAATGAGTTAAAAATCATTGGGTTCTTGTGTAAAATACTGTTCAAATACTCGTCGGACGACGTGGTTTTAAGATTCAGATTCTTACAAGTATTTTGTCCTTTGTCGTGTTGACGTTAAAACTTGTCATTAACCTAGATAAACTCAGACTCAGAAGGGAGTGATTCAACATGGATGGAAATCAGCTGGGAGCAATCAGAGAAGAGAAAAAGCATGGTCGGTAACCAAGAGAAACTTGTGTACTCTAAGAGGAGATAAAATCTCCTGAACAAAGCAAAATTGGAATAGTGTTTATATTTGATAATAGTCTTCTTTTAACCTTTTCCCTACATGTTAAAAGCTAATCATTGTAGTGAGAAAACCCATTTAATCTTTCCTCACAGAACTACAGTATGGAGCCTGAAAGTCAAAAGTTCATTGTTACCCTTTTGCTTGTCGGTGTAAAATATATTTATTGGATACAACCTTAGAACTCAAAAACAAAAAAAGTAAATATGCAAAACACTGCAGTAAGTGGGAAAAAACAGTTTTCAACAAAAACGTTCTGAATAACATTTGTATAGTGAGCCTATGAATTTGTTCTGAGAAACAGTATCGCCTCTATCAGATCCTCCTTCATAGTTGACCTCAAATCTGATCTCAGGCTAGAGAACGGCCTCTCTACACTAACTTGGATTAGTGGCACCGGGCGACCACATGGGCAACATCTCTAACAATCTCAGGCTATAAAGCAATGACCTCATGCAGTCATTCTGATGAATGGTTGAACTCGTCTATTTCTTTGAAAGCAAGTGAAAAACTTTTCTGAAATATGGTAAATCTTCAACTCCAACCCCTGAAAAATGGGCTCCCACTCCACAGCTTTGCTGAGAAGTTAGTTGTTCTATGGACTATTTGACCAATTACTGTTTTGTTGTATTAAAAAAAATCATAAAAAACAGAACGATTCCTGGATTTTTGCCCTTGCGGTTCTACTTAGCAGCATCCTGGTACATAACAGGGTGGGGACAATTGACCAGCAAGCCATGGACCGGCTCCATTATCCTTTCCATTAGTTCTGTAGGTTTATATTGTATTAGAAGTATCTACTGTGATGAAACCCAAAAAGCTGTGGACTGTAATGATTTAAGTAGCGTAGATTCAGCTCACTATTATTCATTTTGGAAACACAACCGGTAATTAGAAACTCTCTAGTAAATGTAGTCATTCCTTTACTATTCAGGTTACCTCTGTATATGTGTAAGGGACCGGTCAGGGGCGTACAAACAGACACGGACAGTGTGAGGCCCTGACACTGGTCCCGACCCCTGTCCCTTTTTGGGGTGCCTGACTCCTTAATAGGTCGGCCCCAACCAGAAGACTGAGTGCCTTACTGAATAGCTTGAAAACACAAGACACAGACAAACAATACAAAACACAATAAGGGATGGTCAGGCAAGCCAAGTTGGTAACTATCGGGAGCGCGGTACAAAGTCAGAAGGCAGAAGAATAAACGTGAAACAAGCAGAGTAAGGTAACCAGGGAGGCACAGAATAGAGAGGGTGAGTAATAGGCAAAAACAGACCAGTATAACCAGCAAGGAGAGGAGACAGAAGAGCCCTTAAATACCTTCCAGGAGAACTAAGGACAAAGGCAATAGGAGGAAGAAACGGAAGACCAGATACGAAGATAGAACTGTCAATCACCAGGAGCAAGGAGCTAGGTTAACCAGTGGTGTCCTGGAAGAATCCTACATGAAAAAACTTTGAGATTCTCGGTTCACATATTTTGATCAAAAGATGTTTAAGCTGCCCACGACTTTCAACGTGATCTCAAATAGGGCAGTCCTACACTATCTTTTACCTCTCAATAGAGCCACAATCAGGCCTCTCACTGGGTCAACCGACCTCCATTATACAGAGAGAAAAAAATAAAACACCTCAAACCTGCAAGCTGCACTTCTTATGACAGCCTGTGAGAGTGGGCGGGTGCAGAAAGCCAAAATGGTGTATATTGATTTTAACCTATATGGGGAGGAAGGGGTGCCTCCATGTTGGTTTTCTGGACCCGCCCACTCTCACAGGCTGTCATAAGAAGTGCAGCTTGCAGGTTTGATGTGTTTTATTTTTTTTACTCTGTATAATGGAGGTCGGTTGACTCAGTGAGAGGCCTGGAATTGGCTCTATTGAGAGGTAAAAGATAGTATAGGACTGCCCGATTTGAGATCACGTTGAAAGTCGTGGGCAGCTTAAACATCTTTTGATCGAAATATGTGAACTGAGAATCTCAAAGTTTTTTCATGTATGATAGATAGCATAAATGCTTCTTTAGGGATTTCCACGTACTGGAAGATTCCTGGCCCGGGCGTCGGCCAGGAATCAATCAAGATTGCAGGGAGGAAAACTGAGTTCACACTAGTAAACACAAATGAAGTCACTATGTCAGAAACCACGGCCTACGTCGCAACGGCCGTGGCCGGCGATCAGAACTCAAAGCTGGGGTCTTTCGGGCATGATCATGACAATATGTTTTTTCTTACCATAATTTTCCCCTTGTATTCCTCCTTTTGCACTTCAGTGTGACTCAACAGAATCAACGAATAAGGTGAAGGAGATTAGAGCAGAGATGTAGGGAGTGGACAAATTTTGTAGAGCCTTGTATATCATAGTTAATAGTTTGAAGTGAATTGAATTCATTGGGCAATATGTTGTCAGTGGTAGGATTGGCGCCTAGCACCAATAGCCAGCCAAGGTGAAACCAACAGCTCCAGCCTGATAATATCAGAATGGAAAGGTCTATCTATACTGGTGCCTTCCCATTCTAAAAATACCAGCCCGCAGCCGCCCCAGGAGCGGACAATCACATTAGAGGGTCTGACAGTTACCAGTCTCTTTCCAGTACCCTTGGTTCTTTGGGTACTGGGGTAATAGTGACACGGGGTTAGCTTCAGCCTTGGGATGACAAAAACCAGAGCTGGCTGACACCAAGCCCCAATGACAGTAATGAAGAGGCATCTTACAGACGCCTCCATTACTAACACTAGAATAAATAAGGGAAAAAAACAGACACAAAAACCTTTTATTTATATAAACACACCCGGACTAAAGCCCCCTTTAACCATTTTATTACATATATAGAGCCAAGGTTGATCCGACATAGTCCATTGACTCCGAAGTAGTCCAAATGGGAACCTGTAAAAAAACATACATTACACAAATACACATACATAGGCTGAATACCCCATACAGCATCCAGGAAAGCTATGTGAAGGATGGTCGTCACCCAGCTTTCCTGGACACTGGATGTTCTATCCCGCATGCAGGAAAGCTTTTCTAAGATAGGAAAACTGTGTGCCCATTACTCCAACATCACCACTACTTTCTTACTCCCACTCTGACCCTCACCACTCTAACCCCCTCTCATCTCCCGCTCGAAAACCCTCTCCCTCACCCTTCACTCTACAAAGAAAACCTCCTCACCTCACTTTAACCCCCTCTCACCTTTCCCACACCACTCTAACCCTCTTTTCTCACTCAAACCCTCCCTCCCCATTCTAACTCACTTTCTCTCACTCAAAACCTCCCTCCCCCATTCTAACCCCCTCTCTCTCACGCTATCCTCCTCTGCCATTCTAACACCCCCTTTCTCACGCTAACACCCATCACTCTTCCTAGACTTCCTCCCAAAGGATAAAAACTCACCAGTCTACCAGAGCTGCCGGCTGTCAGTGGAGCAGGCCGGGCACTGCTGGGAGAGGGGAGGAGCTTTGGGAAAAGGGTGGAGCTTTGAGGCTCCAGACCCACTCCCAGCAATGTACTGAGGATTCTGATCTGACAGAATACAGCCTCAGATGCTGTCAGACGAATGGAGCGGCAGTGGGGTAAGCTGGGGTTTGATGTGCCCCACCGCCGCTCCATTCACCACTGCCGTTCTCTGCGGCTACTGCCACCAATGTTCGGGATGCCACAGATTCCCTCCAGGGGAAAGGGCCCACAAGTGGCATCAGCAAGTGTGTGGGGGGGAGTGTAGTGTATAAAATAAACACTAAACAACCTCCAGCACTCGGTGGCATCAGGCAGCGTCTCATGGCGCTGACTGATGCCACTTGTATGTATCTGGGAGGGTTGGCAAGTATTACTGTAGTACCTGTTCATTCTATTAGAAATTGCACATTTATCCTGACTAAAAATATATAGCATTACTTATACAGGTCTAAAAACGAGAGAGAATCAAATATGTATCTGCCTATATGGAATATCTGTAAATTACACTATAAACTGCTAAAATATCCTGTTAATCTCAATTTTTATCCAGGAAAGGGAAAAAAGTCATATTTTCTAAATTATATGTGTGCGTTACCAAATAACATTCACACATGTGAATCTGCTTATATGGAAAATGTGTGAATTCCAACAAAGGATGCAAAAACAGTGTTTTGTCTACAGAACAGTAGAATACGGTAACATAAATCAATAACAAATATAGCCTTTTCAAACTGTCTCTAAAACAGAAACTCTGTAGGTACCTTATAGGTATTCGGTTATAAACTGCTGAAAAACTCTGCTCATTAACTTAAAATAATAGGCCCTTGTTTCTATAGAATATGGGCGGCATGTATGAACAGGCTGCGTCAGATATCAGGCGCAGCCCCGTTCATACATGTTTAAATGTCCCATATGCAATTATCAGACACATTACATAGTTCCTGCAGCACTTTGTAATGCGCCTGAATTCGGGGGGCGTGCGGGTGGCGAGGCGCACCAGAACCATACAAAGCTATAGATTTATAACTTTGCTACAGCAATTCTAGGTGCATTACTGCTGGAACAGGAAAACCACTTTCAAAGTGGTATGTATACCTGAGCCAGAAATGTTGTGCTAGAGCCGGATTTATGACCCGCACATTCTAGGCAATTTTTTGCGCATGAAACGCGTTTAAATGTCAAATTTCATACATGCCGCTCTAGGTATTCATTTCACTATAAACTGCCTTTAAATCCTGTTCATTCCCCACCTATCATACACAGGTAAAGTGTTAGGCACCTGTTTCTATGGAATATGTGTTCATTTCACTAAAAACTGCCTATATATCCTGTTCATTACCCACCAATCATGCACAGGTAAAGTGCTAGGGTCCTGTTTATATGGAGTAAATGTTCATTACACTATAAACTCTTTATATATCCTATTTGTTCAATCTTTATTTAGCCCTGGAAACCTTATTTACCTCTCCTTATCTCTATATTACTTTTTAATAATGTACATTTTTTTCTTTACTCTTTTTCTTCATGCTTTTTAGTATGACCCTGTGAGCACAGCAGCTGAACAACTCTATACTTATAACACGCGTTAGTACTTCTTGGTACACCCACCAGTCTTTGTTCTTTATGTTTGTGCTATATGTTTTTTATTGATTTCCACTTGTAATATAGGTTATTACCTATATCCTGTCTGATGACATTTGTCTGGGTGTTATGTATTTTGTCATTAATATTGTTGTTATACTAATAAAGTTTCTGTTGAATATTAGTTTTTGGCCATATTTATTCCCTATGTGCATTTACCTCTTTCACTCCTTTTTTTCTTGCTGTGGGTTTCATGTGTTGGTGCATTTTCAGAGGGTATCATTGTACTTGAGAAAGTTTGCTTTGCTTAGTTGTAAATAGACAGATACTATTACTTAAATTACTTATCATTATATATTATATTGTAAAAAAGATATTGTATAAATACACCTCAAATTCTACGTTTTGGTTGAATGATATCTTTATATCATTTATATATCTTTATATTATATTGCTGTATTAAGAATGAATATTTTTGTCAACCTCTATTATTTGAAGCTGAAGTGTATTTGTCCCCTCAAATGTGCCTATTGGCCAAATTGCTCCCACATTGGAAGAGCAGGCTATAGGAAAAAATATCCATCGAATTCAGAATTCAGTTAATGTTTTTATGGTTTATATAGACTGCGTTGTTATAACAGACAAGGCCAATTTATAAAGACAAGATTTTCAGCAACCAGTACAGTAAGTCGCCCCATTCACCATTTTTAGATTTTTTTTTTTCATAATGTAAAAATCTGTACCATTATACATTCCCTGCACACTTATGTTCACATGGCGTCTTTCAGGACTTCATTGCATTGAAATATGCCCCGAAATACGGCCTGTAACTATGGTAATTGAGATCTGAGCAGACCTACTGTTCTAGGGGGGAAAGCTCCAGCCCCCTTTCTGAGGAGTGACTTCCTGTGTAGGTAGAAGGCTTCCAGATAGTCAGTCAGGTACCATTATAGCTAGCGTGGCTGTGGAGAGAGTCTGGCAGGCACTACCCACTGGCACGCATTCTTGATTTAGAAGCTTCAGAAAACAAAAGTTAACAAGCTCTAAAGAGAGAGACAACAGAGAGGGAGACTCTCTCCTATATATGCCAATATAACCAAATCAAAGCAGGGGCCTCTCGCTACTGATGGAAAGTGGTGCCTGTGGTAATTTTGGTGTTGGGGTATGTTCACAGGGTGTATTGAGTCTGTGTTTACATATGCTTTTAGCTGCGCGTTTGGATCCGTCTGTCGTATTTCAAACAAGCAGCTAACAAATAGCAGTGTGATTTACATTGCTTTTGATATGAAACACGCATTGGCGCTCACACGAGTGATCGCCGACGCGGGTCTCACTCCGTCTTTCGGATCTTGGACATGTCAATTCTTGGTCCAAGAGACGCACTAGAAGCCCTATTTAAAATGATAGGGTGCGATTCTGGTGCATCCAACACGCATTCAAACACGCAACTGCGTGTTGGATACGTCTTGGATCTGTTTAGGATCCAATTGACGCAGCGTTTTGGGATATAGATCCAAAATCGTATCCCAAAACGCCGTGTGAACAACCCCTTTTACAAGGCGAGAAAGCAAGAGTGTGGCAAGAATCTTATCTTGTTGAAAGAGGTAATTTGCCATTAGGGAACCCTACTGCCATGAAAGAGTGGACTTGGTTTGCAATGATGTTTAGGTATGCCAGTATTCATGGTTTCTCAGGAAAACATTAGATGACACATGGCACTGCCTCCATCCACTAACCTTCCTTCTATAGTCATTACGGTGCCATCATCCACACGCTGTAAAAAAAATATCACCCATCAGACCAAGCCACCTTCTTCCATTGCTCCACGATCTAGATCAGTGACTCATGTACCCACTATAAATCTCTTCAGCAATGAACATGGGTCAGCAAAGGTACACTGAGCAGTCTGGGACTACGTAGTACTACATACAGAAAACTGTCATGCCCTGTATGTTCTGACACCTTTCTATCATACCCAACATTTTGTGCTACAGTGGCTCTTCAGTGGGATTGGACAAGATTGGCGAGCCTTTAATACCAACATGTATCAATAAATGTTAGGTGCCTATAACCAAGGACACAGTTGACTGGTTCTCATTCTTGGTCAACCTTTGGTGACAGAAACCCCCAAAAATAGACATTTTGGAGATGCTTTTAATCAGCCATATATGTATCATGATTTATTCCTTGTCCGAGTCACTGAGATTGTTAAGTTTGCCATGTTTGTCTGCTTCCAAAGTATCAACTTTGAGAACAGACTACTTACTTGCTGTCTTATATATCCTACCCTTGTCAGATACCATTACTACAAGATAATTAATATTATTCACTTCACCTGCTGTTTTTAATGTTATGCACAGCAGTATATCTAATAGTTAAAGGGGTTTTTCAGTTTGTAAGAAAAACTAATAGTCAGCTCCTGGGGCCCCATTAAAATAAAAAAACAAAAAACTTATACTCGCCTTCCTCCAGTCTTCTAGTTCCAAAGATGCATCTCTTCGGTCTTTTGATTTACTCCTTGTACTTCTGAATGGAGACATTACCACTGTAGCTGCTGACTGGATGCAGCGGTCACATGTCCATACCTACATCACCGTTCAGAAGTAGAGGAGTTAAACAATAACTGGAGGAAGGTGACTTTTTTTTTTTTTTATTGGGACTCCAGGAGCTGGATATGGTCTTTTCTTATAAACTGGACAAACCTGTAATATATAAATTCTAAGGTAAACTATGCATCATACTTTATATGTGATCAAGAAAACAATGTTATATTTTTTTCAGCGTTAACTTAAGAGTTAATCAGGACAACATAAAGTTCTTATGTAACACCAACAGTTTATGTAATGGTAATGTGTCAATACATTATATATAATACAATGATACCAATAGTAACAGTACAATATAAGAAGAGTCACGTAATCAGGAATTCATTGAGGTTAAGAGGTCTTTTGTAGCCCATAGGCTTTTGCATTTAAATATTTCTAGATGCTTATAAGGTAAAACTAAAAGTTTTAAAGGGAATCATTCATTTAAAATTCACAAATTAAGATTCATAAATGCTCATGCCTTGTACCTGCCAGAAAACACACATACAGGATGGGTCTGCCTCTAGTATGGCCATCCACATGTAGGCTTTAAAAATTAAAGATAAATAGCTACAACTTTAAAGATGAAAATTAGAAACCTGTTATATCTCACAAAAATTGTAAACAGATCAAAGATCAACTCGAGCAATCACATAATACAATTTTCCAACATAATTTATTATATAAGAATCGATTTTAAGCATGAGACGTCTGTACTCTGAGGGGACAACGATTGCTAAAATATGTTCTATGTTTTAGAGCTGTCTTTATTACTAGAAAATGTGGTTAAGAAAAATCAAGATCATCTTTCAATGGAAACATAGGGTAACACCTATGAACGGTGCTGTGCCAGTCTTCTGGTGTGCTTTCAGCCCGAATACTGTTGTAGCCCCGTTCTCTAGATGTATGAGCAGGTGCACTCCAAAACTAGGTGCATTTTGTGGCGGCTGCGGCACTTTTTAATACGCCCAAGACGTGGGGGCGTTCTGGAGGAGTGTCGCATCACAACTGTATAACTCTACACATTGATGACTGTAGGATGGCATTACTGCTGGAACAGCCAGACCAAGTTAAAAGTGGTCTACCGGAGTCTGACTTGTCCTAGTGGAACTGGATGTGTATGACCTGCAAAACAGGTCCATACATACTGGCACATTCTACACTGCTTTAAAGTTATTTAGAGCTGACCTCTTTGCGCCTAGTTTATACATGTTGACCATAGTGTCTTATTTATCAAAACCCCCTGAACAAAAAAAAAACATGCAGAACAATTGCCCATAGGAAACAGTCAAAGTGCAGATTTTGTTTTTTCAGTTTGAAGGTGTTAACCCATGATTACATTTTACATTTTCCCGCTAGACCATGCAAATTATTGCAATTTTTAATTGGAATCAATTGAAAAAAAATTCTCCATGGTCTAGAAGTTGCTTTTACACATTTAAAGTGTCTGATAGTGTTTTTAACTAATGTGTCCATTTCTGGTAGTTCCTGGTGGTGACACAGGCTCAGTCTTCTCTGGTCCACAGTTTCGCAGAGTGATCCCTGCTATTGTGCAGCCAGTCAATAGGAATCAGAGTACTAGAAGCATCTCCTTATCATTCGTAATTGATCTAAAACAAGCTTCCACCTCCCAATCATTTCAAGCTCCATAAAAATACAGGAATCCAGCAAGGACAATAAATATAATTCCAAGAATCCCAATTACAGACAAGTGGACAAATTAAAGAGCTTAGAAGTCTTGTGTTCTGGTAAAAAGTTTCATTCAGTCACTGTCGCTGTCGTCAGACAGATAACTAAACGCTTTGAACTTTATTGGAAGATCGCTCCAAACATCCAACGTGTCCTTGGTCATCTTCTCATCCTCATATCTGATGACAAAATTACAGATTTTCAGGCAGGGAAGCTCAGTGCCTTTGTGTACCATTATAGTTCCCCATGGCTGTGGAAGAAACATAACAATGTTAAGAAAGGTACTAGACACGAGAATGTATGTCATCTCCTTGAGAAGCTATTGGTTTGAGCAGAGTTGATAAGAATTGAATCTATTAATTTGTATTTCTGTGGCGTATTTGGCTTTGGTCTCAATATTAGGTAGAACTCTATGTACATCTATTAACCATGCTTTTATGTACAGCTCATACAGTGTAAATGAGTGTGAAATAGAGCAAATATAATACATTTGCCCTACAGTTCCCTATGGCTCCACCACTATATAGGTCAGGACACTTTTTTTAAATTGTCTGGACAGATACTTTGGATGGAAGCACCAAATGTTAAGTGGTTGATGTCTAACTAACATAAAGGTTGAGTAACCTTTCCAGCCTGTACTATAGTTCAGAGCTGTATCTGCTCGTTATTCGAAACAGTCAGCAAAGTTGTTGTCAGACCCATATCTAACAGCGTACACCTACATTGCAGGCAATTTGGGGTTTTTCCAACCTTAGATCCTGTACAGAACCCGGTGTAAAAATGAAACCTTCCATTTTGCAGATCACTAACAAGCATTGTACAGACATTGAAGCAGCAAGGAACAGTGTGAGACAGAGGTGTAACTATATGGGTGTAGACGGAGCAATAGCATACAATGCCTGGAGTCTGAGGGGTTTCAATGGTACCAGTATTCTAGTAAGTAGGAAATCTGGTATAATGTTCAAGTTGTAGCACAGGAGCTTCAAGTTCTGCCTCTAGTGAAGAAGTTTAGCTCTGAAGCCTCAAAGGGGTTGTCTCATCTTACTGCTTCATAGAGTCAGCAGCATTCTTTCATTCATGCATCCTGTCACTTCCTGGTTAAGCTATGGGTAATTAGCATATGAGCTCCAGTGTTTTCAGATTTCTGCTAATAAGTCTAGATTAGCTATCCCTTGGGATAGCTGGGATTTAAGGTGTTTATACACGTATATAGTGATATTATCTGTCATAAAAGCGGAGCCGTCCTTTATCGGGGCGATTACTCCACTGACGGATAGTACACAGTATGCTGTATCATCTAGGTATGTAGTGGTAATTTATAGGGTCTAGATTGTTAATTTAGATAGTCTAGTAAAATTATGTTTTAACAGGGATTATAATTTGCAGTGATATAAATGGTTTAAATCCTCTGTTCATATAGAATTTGCAGAATTTCTATAAGTCTAGATTAGATAAACAATCTCCTGCTACCAGGTCCAGAGAAGCTTCAGAGCTAAAATAAACAATAGTAATTAGTGTCTTTTGTCTGAAAGATCAGATAACACACAAGCTCTCAGGCTGCTGGCAGTTCTGTGCTGAGACCTGTGTGATGACTTCCCTCCCTGTTATCAGATAAGATAAACAGCAGAGGACAAGCAAGCAGGTCAGTAACTAGAGAAACCTGAGAGCTCTCAGAATGTGATAAAATCATTTATAGCTTCTCAACAAAAAAAAAAAATGAACAAAGCACTATATTTGGAAAACGTCTTCATTTAGTGTTCCCGACATGTTGAAAGCTGATCTTTGTAGTGAGATAACCCCTTTTAAACATTGATAATTTAGTTCTGAACTCTAAATATTCAAAACTTGTATAAGATAATGCATAGAATTACAACTTTGCATTTAGATTAATTTTTTTTATAGATTCTCAAAGATGGACATGTAACCTATATAACAAAATTGTTTGTCTTATGATACCACATAATGCAAGACCCTGGGTAAATGTGGAAACCTTGATGATTAATAATATAATAATCATCAAACATGTTAGGCAAAATAAAAACACTCAAACTGCACTCACCCGACCACAATTCCTGCAACTGATTTCACCATTAGTTTGGTAATCTGCAAATTTCTCCTGAAGAGTCTTGTTTTCTCCATTTTTGTAGCGTTTCCTAAAAGAAAAATAGTGTAATGTATTATTCCTAGGTTGCAAAAAATTTATAATAAATATATATATACTATATATATATATATATATATATATATATATATATATATATATACGTCATATGAAAAAGTTTGGGCACCCCCTATTAATCTTAATCATTTTTAATTCTAAATATTTGGGTGTTTGAACAGCCGTTTTCAATTTTATATATATCTAATAACTGATGGACACAGTAATATTTCCGGATGAAATGAGGTTTTATTTTACTAACACAAATTGTGAAATATTAGTTATTATATATAACAAATTGAAATGGCTGCTGCAAACACCCAAATATTTATGAACTAAAAATGATTTAGATTAATAGGGGTGCCCAAACTTTTTCATATGACTGTATATATATATACACACACACCATATATATATATACACACTCACCGGCCACTTTATTAGGTACACATGTCCAACTGCTCGTTAACACTTAATTTCTAATCAGCCAATCACATGGCGGCAACTCAGTTGCATTTAGGCATGTAGACATGGTCAAGACAATCTCCTGCAGTTCAAACCGAGCATCAGTATGGGGAAGAAAGGTGATTTGAGTGCCTTTGAACGTGGCATGGTTGTTGGTGCCAGAAGGGCTGGTCTGAGTATTTCAGAAACTGCTGATCTCCTGGGATTTTCACGCACAACCATCTCTAGGGTTTACAGAGAATGGTCCGAAAAAGAAAAAACATCCATAGAGTCGGCAGTCCTGTTGGGCGGAAATGCCTTGTTTGATGCCAAGGTCAAAGGATGAATGGGCAGACTGGTTCGAGCTGATAGAAAGGCAACATGACTCAAATAGCCACCGTTACAACTCAAGGTAGCAGAAAGCATCTCTGAACGCACAGTACGCAACTTTGAGCAGATGGGCTACAGCAGCAGAAGACCACACCGGGTGCCACTCCTTTCAGCTAAGAACAGGAAACTGAGGCTCCAATTTGCCCAAGCTCATCGAAATTGGACAGTAGAAGATTGGAAAAAGTTGCCTGTCTGATGAGTCTCGATTTCTGCTGCGACATCGGATGTAGGTCAGAATTTGGCGTCAACAACATGAAAGCATGATCCATCCTGCCTATTTATCAACGGTTACAGGCTGTGGTGGTGTGTCAGGTGTGGGATAATTTTCTTGCACTCTTTGGGCCCCTTGGTACCAATTGAGCATCGTTGCAACACCTGTTGGAATCTATGCCACGAAGAATTGAGCAGTTCGAAGGCAAAAGGGGTCCAACCCGTTACTATTGGTTACCTAATAAGTGGCCGGTGAGTGTATATATATATATAATTATAGATTTACTTTCTGTTGTCACATTTAACCGTTTATTAAAAAAAATATTTAGCTTTAAACCACAGAAGTGAAATCTCTGAGGCGCTGGAGAACTGTACAGAATGTGACAATAATATTTGGAAAATAATTCTGCTTTTAGTTTTAATATACTTTAATTTCCTGTTATTTATCTTTAGTTATTACATATCTCTTTTCTATTTATAGACAACTTTCACCAGTCCTTATGTTTAACTTTTTCAAGCTATTTTGTTTTTAAAAAGGAAACCAAGTTGGGGTAACGAGGCTTACACCCTACATTCCATTCTAGGTCAGGGTTGGGGCGATGGGTAGTTAGATGTAGGCGACCTCCTAGGGCACCTACCTCTGCCTGTCAGGAAAGGGACACAAATATGGAGTGGGTTTAGGAGATGACCGGCTCCATACATGGCAGTGCAGGCTATTAGCTCCCAAGGGCAAAGTATAATAGGAGAGCTGTAACTAAACATTATTCTACAATATATCAGTCAAAAACACAGACATAAGGTCATGCTCACAGCTCCATGGCTGGACAAAAAATGTTTCCAGTAGGAGGTAATATAAGCAGTGCTTAGTGGGAGGAATTGCGCAAGTACAGATACTGATGAACAATGACCCACACACCTGTCTATGAAGGGGGAAATTGTTAGTAAAAAAAATTGCAAAACTGGATAAGTACCAGTTCACACTAGTATGCAGAAGTGCTGCCTGCCATACAGGGGAAATTACTGAAATGGTAAAATACTGATAAACAACCACTCTCACACCTACTATCCATGAAGGGTTGATTGCTAGTATTACAATTGCACATAAATAAGGTTTATGTAGGGTGCCCGTTATATAGTTATTTGTGGTATACCATGCTAAATTACTGTTTGGTTGTGTGGGTTGCCCAGCATCTTTCAAGAGCAGGGGGTCTCGGTATTTTGTGTTGGGCACTTGAAATTTACAGATAGTAATGTCTCCTCTTCTTTCAATGTAAAGTACGTAGGGGCAGACAGGACTGCCCTCCAATTTCTCCATGTTCATTATATATTGTATATGTCTCTCCCTGTAAATGATGTAGGCACAAACAGTAGTGCATCACTATCTTTCTTTATAACCTTCTTTCATCTGAATGAATTGGATGAGGTATATAATACAGACCCATGGTGGCGCTCAAGCAGTTGGTACTGTATGCAAACCGACATAATAAATACCTCATCCAATTGATTCAGATGAAAGAAGGTTACTATATACCCAGCGAACCAGTTGAAGTGCGGTGGATTCCCTGAGACGTTTACGGACACAAGGCTGCTCGCTAACTATCATTTGATGCCACATGAGTTGCACCATCCTGTACAACCACAAAAGGTGCACATTTTTCATCACCCTCCCTATTACTACTGTTTAACCTCACAGTGTTACGTAAGGTGCGCCTGTCCTCTGTTTTCTCTTTTACAGCGCGCTACACAACTATCTCCTTATCTAAATTATGTAGGTACAGACAGTACTGCCTTTCTATTTTCCTCTGTAAATTATGTAAAAACAGACATACTGCCTCCCTATTTCCTCCTTGTAAACAATGTAGATAAAAATAGTACTACCTCCCTATCTTTCCCTGTAAATTCTGTAGGAACAGACAGGTCCTGTCTCTATTTCCCCTTGTAAATTATATAGGAACACATAGTACTATCTCCTAATCTCTTCATGTAAGTTGTGTCGGAACAGATATTATTGCATCCCTATGTCTCCCTGTAAACTATGTAGGAACACATAGCACTGCCTCGCTATCTCTCCCTGTAAATTATGTAGAATCAGATAGTACAACATCTCTATCTCAATCTGTAAATTCTGTAGGAACAGACAGCACGGCCTCACAATTTCTCCCTGTAAATTATGTAAAAACAGATATTACTGCACCCCTATATCTCCCTGTAAATTACGTAGGAACAGATAGTACTACTGTCACGATCAGGGAAGCAGGTGTGGATCTGCTGGGCCACCGCAAGAGATGGCGCAAGCCACGTTAGGAAGCAGAGTTGAAGGAGCCCCCCCAGTATTCAACAAAGCTCGCGGCAAGGTGGGATGGACTTTGCTATGGGAAACTCCCAGGTCGCTAACCCTGACATGACCGCTCGGGGTGACAATCGATGAGCCAGGCATAGTACCGAGGGAGCAGGCAGAGTGTAACGAATGAGGGGTAGTGGAGTAACAGGCAGGTAGCAGACAGGCATGGCAACAGGTACAGCAGCACAGGTGTCACAGGAACCAGGCAACAGCAGGTGAACATAACTAGGACAGCATTGCAGAGGTCAGGATCAATGGAAAACATCAGCAAACTGATTCAGAGCAAAGGCAGGTAGTTCCTTAAATCCCAGGTGGTGGCCGGCCATTAGATGGGTAATTACGAGATTAACAATCAACTAATAAGAACATTAAATACTCACTTGAACTTTCGGTCAGTAACAACGTGATGCATGTTTTCTATCACCCGAATGTCTAGTCCAGAGCAAACCAGATTTTGACACTTCATGCACAAGAAGGTCACTTTGGATGGATTCTCCTGGTAAATTTTCTGCAATTCCTTCTTTTTCTTTACTCTTCTCTCCACAATTGTTTGCTTCTGAAATTCTTGGATCTTTAAAATAATAATAAAATAAACATTAAGTCACCACAGCCTCTAAGGGTTTACTATGTGGAATTGAAATTCCCTGAAACTAAAGAATATAAATGCGTACGTAGCTATGTAAAATTCTTGATCCTGGCTGGTGGCGGCTCTGGGGTCAGAGATGGGGTCTCCACGGGAGCAGATTGGTTCATGCCTTGTGGGTTTCGGGGCATTGGCCAGTGGGGAGGCTGGGCTTAATGTCCTTGTCTCTCTCCCTTCACCCACATTTTCCCCACCCTTGGTTGAACTTGATGGGCACATGTCTTTTTTCAACCATACTAACTATGTAACTATGTAATTATGTAACTATGTACATAGACAACAGGTTTCTTCATCTATGAATAAGTGAATTACCTTTTCAGCAAACACCGTGGGGTCCATATTCTGCACTTTCCGGATAGCTTTATCCATCATGCCCTCTCTGTAAACATTAACTTTGTCGTGATCAATAGCTCCCGATGACCTAGATGCCACCAATACAACAGCACTTTCTTCAGCTCTTGCTCGACCACGGGTCTAGTGGTGACAAGGGAAACAAAACTTTATATTATTCAATGACAGAATAAAATACTATTGCTAACCTGTATTCAATTACATAAATGATGAGTGCTAGGTCTGGTTCACATCTGTGTCAGAGGTTTTGTTCAGCATGCTGTGCTATTTTTTCTACTAAAACAATGGACACACTTGCAGAAACAAGTGTCCATCATGAAAATTATCTGGTACCACCTCTGAAATGGTGGCTCTGAATGGAACCACTGGGGCAGATGTGAACCTGGCATAAACTGCAGCACATTATAAACCATTCTTGGGAACTTTGTATCTTTGTCCAGAAACATGTCTCTATTTTAAATATGCTTGCAACGTTACAAAACATATATATATTTATATATTATTCAATATATATATTATATCTATATATATAAATATATATATATATATAATGTGGTGGTGTGTATATAATATATATATAATAAAAGAGTGTGTGTATATATATGTGTGTATATATATATATGTGTGTGTGTATATATATGTGTGTGTATATATATATATATATATATATATGTCAGTGCTCAGACCATACAGCGCACACTGCATCAAATTGGTCTGCATGTCTGTCATCCCTCTTCTAAAGATAATGAACAAAAAAGCCTGCAAACAGTTTGCTGAAGACTAGCAGACTAAGGAAATGGATGACTAGAACCATGTCCTGCAACCTGATGAGACCAAGATAAACTTATTTGGTTCAGATAGTGCCAAATGTGTGTGATGGCAACCAGGTGAAGAGTACAAAGACAAGTATGACTGCCTACAGTGAAAGATGGTGGTGGGAGTGCATTGGTTTGGGGCTGCACGAGTGCTGCTGGCAGTGGGGAACTACAGTTCATTGATGGAACCATGAATGCCAACATATACTGTGACATACTGAAGCGGAGCATGATGCCCTCCCTTTGAAAACTGGGCCGCAGGGCAGTATTCCAACATGGTAACAACCATGGTAACACAACAGCCACTGCCTTGCTAAATAAAATGAGGGTAAAAGTGCTGTACTAACCAAGCAGGTCTCCAAACCTAAACCCTTTTGAGCATCTGTGGGGCATCCTGAAACGGGAGGTGGAGGAGAAGAAGGTCTCCGTGATGTCATCATGGAGGAGTCGAAGAGGACTCCAGTGGCTGCAACCTGTGAAGCTCTAGTGAACTCCATGTCTAAAAGAGTTAAGGCAGTGCTGGAAAATAATGGTGGCCACACAAAATACTGACACCTTGGGCACAATTTATCCATTTTCACTTAGGGATGTGCTTACTTTTGTTGCCAGAGGTTTAGGCTGTGTGTTGAGTTATTTTGAGGGCTCACCAAATTTACACTGTTATACAAGCTGTACACTGACTACTTTACATTGTATAAAAATGTCATACCTCCAGTGTTGCCCATGAAAAGATATGACACATTATTTAGAAAAAATGTATATATAAACCTTGAGTCAACTCATGCGAAAGACGCTGAGTTATAATTTTTGGGCTCCTCTGTTGGGCAACCCATGCTGCTGTATTGTGTCTGCTGTCTCCTAATCCATGCTGGTCCTTGCCCATTTAAAGGGCAAGTATATGCTGCAGATATCACCTTGCACCTATGGCAGCACTCTATTATATATATATATATATATATATATATATATATATATATATATATATATATATATAGACATTCCCCGCCACTTTGTCAGCACATTGTCTGACTTAAAGGGGTTTTGCCAAGAAGTGAAGCTCCTTACCTCTTATCTGCTCAGGAGAGAAGATAAACAAAGCATGAATGGCTGCAGGAGAGAGAGGGAGGGGGTTGAGCAGAGCCAGGAAGCAGGGAGAGTCTCTAATGTTTACTCAAATAATAACATTACAACCAGTGGATTCTATATACAGCAGACAGCCTCATACACTGCACTTTTCTCCCCAACCCCTTGCAAGCTCGTTCAAGTTCCCTGTCATCAGATGAGAAGTGGAAACACGCAAGATCAGCTCCTGTCAGTGTCCTAGTCGTGTCTAATGTAAACTGTCAGGAAACTAAGGGGGACTGAGCAATGCTGTAGCTCTCAGAGGCTTCACTTTTTGTAATCAGATATATTTAGAAAAGTGATTAAATACCCATTTTGGAGAATCCCATGTCAACATTACATCGTGGCAAAACCCCTTTAAGCCTGTTACAATGCTGGTAGTTTTTAGTTTGATCCTGGCTATCCTCCGGACCATGCTCCCCTTCTGCCTCTTGTCTTGACTTTTTGTTCAGACCTTAAGTTCATTGAACTCTGCCTGCCCTGACACTTTGCCTAAGTGACTATGTCTATTACCTGCTCCATCTGTACCGCATACCAACATGAGCAGTTGTCATGGAAGACTACGCTAATGGTGGCTGCCTTGGAGGCTGAAGACAAGGGGCTCCTGAGATTCTACTTTTCAGAACAGCCATACACCAAGTTCTGTTCACAACTTAGTACCTGCCTAGAGAGCGGCTTTGTAACCATTGTATAGCCAGTTACTATTTTAACTAAAACCCTTTGTATAGCTTTTATGAATAGATAGATATACATATAGATAATAGTATATGAATACAATTGTATACAATATGCATACACATAAACCAACAATTACCTGCACCATTGCTATTTCATTGGTGATTAAACCATATTGGATAACTATGTTGCACTCCCTGATATCCAAACCTTCCTCAGCCACACTTGTTGCAATTAGCAGGTTAAGTTCTCCAGTACTAAATTTGTGAATCACTGTTTTTTGTTCATTCTGAAAATAAAACAATGGCATTATCAGTTATATAGATATTATTAGGGGATGTTGGAGACTAAAAAGATCTTTCTTTAACTTGAAGTCTTATTTTAACTTTTTCGGCAATGAACATCTTTTAACACCATGTTAATTTTGGGTCCCAAATTATATGTTAATATATAACATATATAACAGTATAAGCAGAATACAGTAAGGGCATGTCCCCACGGCAGAGTGCCATCCCCATGGCGGGGGGGCAGCTTTTCTCCGCGATGAGTGGAGAAAAGCCCTCCCCCTTCCCATTGACATGCACATATTCCGTCCGAAAACCGGACGTAAGAATGTGCATGTTCAATGTTCTTCGGGCGCCCGGCGGTTTAAAGAACCTCCGGGCGGAAAACCCGTGCAGTGGGGACTGCTGCACGGGTTTTCAATAGAGCCCGGTGGTGCTCGTTTGCGGTCGTTTTTTCAGACGGTCTGCAAAACCATAAACCGTCTGAAAAACCGTCCGCAAACCCGTGCCGTGGGGACATGCCCTAAGCGTCTTAGCTCCCTTTAGTGTTTTTTTGTTAATATATAAACACTTTTACTGTCAATGAGGTATTTAATACTTCATGACTGTAAACATTTACTATAACTGGGATTTAACGGCTATATCTTACATCTTGGTATCATATAAAGCCTGGAACCTTAGCCTTGAAATTAAACCATAATGTTCTAGATGCAGCATTCACAGATAAGTGTTAGTTTAAAGTAATTTTCACGTAAGAAACAAATCTAAATTTTCTTGAGAATTTGGAGCTGTGCAACAGAAAAACAATGCTCCAGCCACCATTATTATGAAGCTATATAGATTAAAAGACAAAGCAATTTCCCTAAAATATAATCCAAATGTAACAAGAATATAAAGATACCAAAATAATTGTCAAGTATTTATTCACTGAAGTAAGTTTTTAATGATTTATATCAGTTTCGTCAAATCTGGACGGTAACAATATGGCCGCCTTCACTATTAGGAGTTGTAATTAAAGATATATTATCAGCACCCTGTTAAAGAATTTAAAGAAGCTGCAACCTAACGAATACTTATGGAGAAATCTACAGAACTCACTAAGGTTTCTTATTGAAATTATGAAACAAAATTTGCATTCCACCAGTAATACAACTATAGTGAAAAGTGACCAGACAGATACAACATCTCGGTCTAGTAAATGACCACCTCTTCCAGGCAGCCATGTGCTGCAGTACTAGTATTGTGGCTACCCTGATTCCCTATACCACCAACATTGCAGGAACCACATTGAATCTATCAGTATTATCTCTGGTGTGATCCTTTACCTCACACCTGGCCCACATGAATAAGGTCATTTACTAGACCGAAACGTCATCTCTGTCTCAACACTTTTCACTATGGTTGTTCTTTATGTATTATTGGTGGAATAAAAATTTTGTTTCACAATTGCAATAAGAAACCTTTGTGAGTGTCGTGGATTTCACCATTACGAGATGTCTCTTAGCTTTTCCAGACTCAAAACTGGCAAATTTAAATAAGGCCTGTAAAAGTGCTAACTACTGAAGAGTAAAGGCTAGTTCACATGGCTTATTGCCAGCGTAATTGCAGGGACGGATTTCGCCCCGCAATTACGCCGGCTGCTGTGCAGCGGGGGCGGGGCGGAGGGCCGGAAGCTCGCCGGCCCCATAGACAGTCATTATTCACGGCATTATTCACGCCGAGCGGGGAGAAGAGACGGAATCCATAGTTCTCTATGAAAACTGTGGATTAACGTAATGTCTGGGATGGATTCCAGCCGTACTGCAGCGCAAATACGGCGCGCAGCACGGCTGGAATCCGTCCCAGAATAAGCCGTGTGAACGAGGCCTAAGGGTATGTCCACATTGCTTACTGCAGCATGTATAGTACGTGCCACAATACGCCGTGTGTTTTGGAACCACGCGCCGATGCCACGCAGCCGCCCGGCCCCATTGACATGCATTGTAAGCGCCGCGAACATGTCAATTCTCCCCCCGCGCGTACAGTACGATCGTATTATGCGCGCGGGGAGACGACGCTTAATGCATAGCTCTCTGACAGCTATGAATTACCGTAATTGTGGTGTGCATTTCGCCGCGCATAAAGCGCAATAAGTGGCAAAGTATGTGGCAATTTAAGTCGTGTGAACATACCCTAACTGTAATAAAAGTGATGGCCATATCCCTTTTTGTTCATGGCCCGTAAAATGGATTGAACATCTCCACAATGGTGCAGTACCTGAGTCATGGATATGAAGTCGCTGTTGCTCCCTGCGCCAATAATGTAATGTGCCCGGAGGCCCACTTCTTTGAACTTCTCATTCTCATCGATCCACTGACACAGAGCAACAGCGCTTTGCCGAGTCTTGGTGAATATAATGCCTCTGGCTTTGCTGTTTCTGGTAAATTCTTCCATTATGGCTCTTCGCAATTTACCAAGTTTCTCATTTTCATACTCTTCTTTCTCAGACAATTGCTCAAGTTCTTCCTTGTTCTCTGTATAAATATATAGGAAGTATTTTTGTTTACTGAAGTCCAAATTTCAATACCATCGTAACCTAAAGGGTTTTTGTAGATTGTCAGATTGTGAACGCAACTTTCCACTAAAGGGGTTATTTATTTTGCACAATTGTTAAATCTGTCCACAAATCATATATGTATCACAGGATATCCTGTTGCTGGGGCCCCTAGCAATCTGCTGTGATCTGTAGGTGAGTAGGGCAGCAAGTATTTTAAGGTTTTGTCTCATCACACTGTTTCACAGAGCTAAAAGCAGGTTTCATTCATGCATCCTTTCTCTTTCTGGTTCGGCTGTATGTATATATAAGTTGCCGGCAGTTCTGTGTGCTGACCTGTATGATGACATATTCCAATACCAGCGGCACACTATTAACTAAAGAACTATCAAAAGGCACAGAGGAATTTTTGAAAAAGCATTTCTGCTACTTAGGATGCATTAAAACATTTTTGAGGTTCTTAGTTCACATTTTTTATCAAAACTGTGCAAAAATTCCTCTGTGCCTTTTGATAGTTCTTTAGTTAATAGTGTGCCGCTGGTATTGGAATGTGTATGTATATTGCTGTGTCATCAGTGTGCACCTATGCTCATTTTTTAAAAAAAAAAGTTTTTGGGATGTGCAAAACCAAATATTGTTGTCTAGATTGTCCGTATGGGGGAGAGTCTGCCTGCTCGTTGGTTTTTTACACTCCACCCACCTTCACAGGTTTTTATATCAATGCAGTGTACCTAGTAGCTGGAGCCTTCACTCCCTGAAGTATTGGAGATCTGAACAGGCCCTAAAGAGAGTTAACATCAGTGTAGGTTCCCACCTGCATTTGAGGTCCCATTGTTGATGGAAGGTGGGCTTTTAGCAGTTTGGAGCAAAAATATGAACTAAGAACCTAAAAAAAAATTGTATCCTAAGTAGCAGAAATGCTTTTTCAAAAATTCCTATGTGCCTTTTGATACAGTAGTTCTTTAGTTAATAGTGTGCCGCTGGTATTGGAATGTGTACGTATATTGCTGCCACAACAGTGTGCACCTATGCTTATTTTTTTCAAAAAAGTTTTTTAATGTGCAAAACCAAATATTGTTGTCTAGACCTGTATGATGACAACATCCCTGCTATCAGTTAAGACAAACAGCAAGGTAGAGCAGGGCAGAAACTTGGGTAACCTAGAGAAACCTGAGTGCACTCAGAGCTGGTAAAATCACTTTTAACTTTTCAACAATGAAAAATAAACAAAGCAATATATCTGGAAAAGGTCTTAATTACTGTTCCCTACATGTTGAAAGCTAATCTTTTTAGTGAGACAACCCCTTTAATTCCCCTCTACATGAGAAATTAGACATTAAACAGTTGTCAGTGAAATCCCAGGACTGTCTGTGTAATGTCCTTCAGAATGATACACTCTCTCCACTATGCCTAGGTAATGGTTCTGAATCTGAGATCTTGCTTTATTAACCAAACAACCCCTTTAAGTGATGTCACCTCCAGCTTCAAGATGGCTGTCATAAATAGGCTCTGAAGGAGGACCTCAGTGTTACAGATGTCTTCAATAAACAAAAATGTCTGTCTGCTGCATCAGAGCTTAGGAAGTTAGGGGCTTGGTAACTGAAGTGATAATGTTTCAAATATTAGAGGCAATGTGTAATTATCTTTGGTGTAAATCATGTTTTTAAGAATGTTTTGTTGATTTTTATAACTTTCTACATCACTATATATTTAAAAAAAAAAAAAAACTTAAAACTTGCAGTCACTAAATACAGATAAGAAGAAAAGAATATGCGTCATTATCTGGCATTAATTAGAAAAAAAATATATAGAAAAGACAGTACCCTTAGGGCATGTCCCCACGGCAAGGGTTTTCGGCCGGTTTTTCAGCCGGTTTGCGGTTTTTCAGACCGCCTGAAAAACCGGCCAAAAATGAGCACAATTGTGCTCTATGCAAAACCTGTGCAGCAGTCCCCACTGCACAGGTTTTGCCGTCGGACGGTTTTGCCGCCGGCGGTCCGGCGGCAAAACATTGTAGAAGCACAATCTTCCGTCCGGTTTCCCGACGGAAGATGTGCTTCTCAATGGGAGGGGGAAGGCTGTTCTCCGCTCATCGCGGAGAAAAGCCGTCGCCCCCCCCCCACGGCCATGGGGACGGGCGCAAGACAAGACAAATACCGGCCGGCAAACCGGCCGGTATTTGTCCTGTGCAGTGGGAACGCGCCCTTAGAGTGATTTTAAGACCGTAGACAGCTATCACCTATCTGTCACTTATCTGATCACTGGAAGTCCCACCTCTTAGACCCCCACATATCGCTAAAATGAGGGCCCCAAGTCCCTGTTCTTCCTTATTACACCCGCGCAGTAAGGATGTCTTTAAATGGAGCAGTGGAAGAACATGCGCACTGCTGTTCTGTTCAAAGTCTACGGGACCGACGGAGATAGCCAACTGCAGCGCTCGGCTATTTTCATCAGTCCCATAGCGTTGGATGGAACAGCTGGGCTCATTAAGGAGGAACATTGACTCAGGGCCGCAGGGTACCAATTGGTGGGAATCCCAGCGGTGGGACTTCCAGTCATCAGACATTTATCACCTATCAGTTTGTCGCCAGTCAGTCAGTTCGCTCATGGTGAGTCACTCCTTGCAGAGTCTTATCTCTAGCAATGGAGTTTGTTTACTTAACTAAATGTTAATGTTAATGAAAAGCTTTCACTCTTTAGAGCTTAGTAGTCTTGTCTACTGCTATTAACAAATCTCACACACAAAAAAGGGGACATTAATTTCTCAAAAAACACCACCATTGTGAGCCCTGTTCACAGCTCAATAGCTGGACTAAACTGAGCCCAGGAGCAGGCATCTAGCCTTATATGCTCCTGGGAAAACATGACAGGTGCATCTGATTGCTGAATAACAACTCATAGATCCCACTGTTAAGGGAACAATTAAATGATACAGACTGCACATTAGCTTGGTACCTGTTCACACCAGTATGCAAAAAAAACACAGTATAATGCATGGAGAGACTGCAGAAATGCAAAAATACCCATTAAACAACCACTAGAGATTAACAAATCTACAATAGTTATGGCAATGTGATAGGAATAGCTAGGAACAGCAGAGCTGATATGTCAATCACTGCTTTAGACCCGCCCACAGCCTGACCAGTAAGTGTGGGTCTAAAGCTGGCTGCAGCTATGCAAAACTGCATGGTGAGAAAACCCCATTTAGTTAGCCACCTATGTTGTGTCATGTTGCTAACATTATGGATGTAGAAAAGATAAACCTCACAGATAATACACTGATATCACAGCACAGAAATCTCAGCTTCTTCAGTGGTTTCAGTGGCGCACCCGTGTCCCCAGAATTTCCCTCACACCAGGGATGAGTGTCGCCGCGGTCCGCATGTCGGGCCACGGACGCACTCGCTTCACTGGGAGCCAGCACTTATCCAGCCGCGTTCCTGTTCGTAGGGCGCACCCGCAGCAGCTCTTCCAGATTTAAAGGGCCAGCACGCCGGTAATTGGTTAATTGCCGGTCGCTGGTCCTATATATTGGTACCACCTCCGGCACTTCCTCACCGGATCTATTGTGCCCTTGCCTTTAGAGAAAGCAGTCCACTGTGTGTCCTAGTGTCTTCTACGTTTCCGACCCTTCGCCTACGTCTCTTTACCACGAACCTTTGCCACCTGCCCTGACTTGTTTGTCCGTCCACGACTACGAGTTTGGTGGCACGATTCGGTACCTCGCTGCACCTCGGCTGCCACCGCAGGCTAGTCGCCTGGTAGCGACCTGGTAGGACTCCCGCTGCAGCAAGTCCATCTCGCTTTGTGGCGGGCTCTGGTGAAAACCGGGACCTACTTAGACCCCGCTTCCTAGCACGGCCATTACCACCGCTTGCGGTGGTCCAGGAGATCCACTACTCCAGCCTTTACACTATGGCTGGGATCTAAGAACACATAACACAGAAAGCCAGGGCATCACCATCAAGTTAAACTATATCTACAGATGTAAACTATGGCTTCTTAACACAGGAAATTGAACCAGAAAATTGTGTTGCCTAGGTATCAACAGTGGTGGACCTTCATGGCAAAAGTAAATATATTGCTACGTTTAACTTTCAATTGTGTTCTGAATTGAATACAACATTAATAGACTTAAAAAAATCAAATTGTGCTGCAAATCTAGATATTGTTGAAGCCAAAAGAGAGGCCTGTCCAGCGGGAGTGATCAGCAAATGATGACTTTTGTCAAATATGTTTTCTCATCCACTAACGGGCATCTCACTGGCGTGGGGGCATCCCAGTTTTTAGGGGTTGTCCAATCTCACAATCTCAGATCGAAAACTGGCTCAAAACTCGCTACGGGTTGACCTTAGAAAACAGGGAGATTTGAGTTTGCTCAGCTATATTCCAAACTCCCATGGAAAACTGAAAGCATGGCCTTCTCCCTATTCTATGAGGCTGGCTTGTAGTGACCTACGAGCTGGCCTCAGACCCGAAGTTATGACTTATTTAAAAAAAAACACTTATCTAGTCCACTGATTGATATGTGAATGACAGGCAACAGTCAAAATGGTATCAGCTACATTTGTTGCCAAAATCAAAATGGTCTCTTGACCCTTCATTGTCTTTTTCACATTGATGTTCAGCCCATATGAAACTACCGGATCAGAGCTTACCGAAGAATAATTCTGTCAGGAATTTATCAGTCCCATCAATCTTTTCAGTCAGAGAGGCTCCATCAGACTCGTTCAGCATAATCGCCCTCCTCGTCTCTTCACTGTAGAATATCTTGAGGTGGGTTAAGGCATCTTTCAAGCGGATGGTGTCGTAGATCTGCAGCGCGTCATTGTACTTCTTTAGATGCTGCGCACAGACATGCTGTGTTCGATTGCCTGCCTGGGCAGCTGTTGAGATAGTGATGTCCATCACATTATGGCTTTGCGCAGTTTTCAAAATGAAAAGCCCTTGACAAGTGTATCACAAATTAAGGCTACATGTCCCAATACGCAAACGCTGGTTTTTTGGACTATTTTGCGGCAATAACACTTTTCACCCCGCATTCTAGATATTAATGTACTGTCTTACACCAAAACTAGGCGTATTATACGCTAGGTACGACACATTGTAATGCACCTAAAAAGGCGCATTACATACTGTATAGTAGCAATGATACACTGTGCACCTCCATAACGTAATTTGCCTATCGATAGGCGCATTACATACACTAGTAATGATATGCTATGTACCGTGATTTGCACAATGCGCCTTTTTAGGCGCAATGCGTCTTTCCAGGTGAATTATGTTTACTGTACATGGTATATCTCACGCCAGATTTTTGAGAGGATCGTACTTTTTTGCCACACTTTACACTGATTTAATGCGCCTAAAAACTGCCGCGGCGATGCCCATTTTCAGACATGTCACCATTAGTCTGTTAGATCATTTACTTCCAGCCACTGTGTTAAAGGGAATGTGTTATCAAAAAATGAGTCATTGTTTAAGTCCCATTTTTATGTTAAACACATTTTTTGGGAATTTTTGGTTGTTTTTTTTTTTTTATATTTCATATCACTTTCAATATTTTTTAATAATTCTTAAGTCCTGCAGTTTTCACTTTGGCAGCTAGGCTTTGTTTGCACTGCTTTAACAGCAATCAGAGAGATGCTTTACAGTAGCTACATGCACATAGGAGACTTAAGACTGACTCCCAAGTCCCATTGACTTCTATACAAGAGTTTTCTAGTCATGCTCTGTGACCTGGGAAGAAATCACTGAGCAGGGAGGTGAAAGGATGAACTGTAATATCTCCTCTTGTGACTGGTGGATCCTGTGTTATCTATTCACACTGGTGTCTCCTTTCAGTTCGACCCTCTTTGTGCTGATAATGAGCAAACAACTGAGAATCTTTCTGTATAGAACAGGAAGTGTCAAACTGTGACTAGGCCTAGTGACCAAAATGAAAACTGCAGGACTTAAGAATTATTAAAAAAAACATTGAAAGTGATATGGAAAATTAAAAAAAAATATAACCAAAAATTCTTAAAAAATGTGTTGAACATAAAAATGTGAGTTAAATAATAAGTCATTTTTGATGACACATTCCCTTTAAGAACAAAAGGCTTTACAAGGATGGCCAAAAGGGTTAAACAAAGTTCCACAGTCAGCATATAGGGAGCTGTATAATTTGCATGGCACCTAGCTGAATAGGATATCGCGGAGCAGCGTTGTAAGGTTTGCCATGTCTATCAACTGCTTTCAGCCAATTAGCAACTCTAGGAAGGGCCTTATAAATGCTGGTTGGCTAAGAGCTGCTAAGAGACTATGCTCTCCTTAAAGTGCCCCATCCAAAGGTCCTTTCCAGCTGCTAATGGGTTGAGTGTACAACCCTTCCATTTTAAACTTGATGTGGTGGCTAAATGGTGGCATCCCATAAGTCTTTTTTTCCCAAAACATACAACTTCATATACTATTGAGTCAGAACTTAGAGCAGCCCTAAAATTTTGACAATAATCCTTGAATTATTTATAAAAGGTTGTCTCACTACATGGATTCAACTTACTTCATTCTTTTTTTCTCAGTTTCATTCTTTAAATTAAGGGGCGTGTTTACTGGCTTTATTGGCTTCCACTGGCTACTACTGGCCTGCAGTGATGAGCTGCTGAAGACACCAGCTCTGTAGCTATAGCAACCATCGCTGGCGGCCTATCAGGAGACATTGAACAGGTCTGTAGCTATAGCAACCAATGCTGGCAGCCTATCAGGAGAGATTGAACAGGTCTGTATATATAGCGACTTGAGGAGCTGATGCAGCCCATACCTAGGAGTAGGTAGGACACTGATAATGGACACATATTGCAAAGTGACTTGTTTTTGCAAGATCTTGTAGTGAGACAACTCCTTTAATAACTACACAAAGTAATTGAATGATATGTGAGAGAAAGATATTTCTAGTATAGAACTCTCATGCCACAATGCTTATTCTTACCCGTTTTTCCTTTCTGTACTACCCACTGTTCATAAGATTGGGATCCATGATCATTTTGTGGGTACAAATCACTGAAAGTTTCAATACTTTTCATCATATCTTTAATCTTATCACCAAATGGGTTCTAGAAGAAATAAAAACACACAAAGCGGAGTCATCAACATATGTGTCTCTTCTGGACTGGAACATGCAACCCTTTTTTTCTTTGGGGGATTTGTTGGGGGACAGTTCTATGGTGCTTTGCACAAGCTCAATGAGGACACAGTATAATAATAAGAGTATGTTCGAAGTGCATTTCAGCACGCATTTCACCATGTATTGCGCTTTATACGCGGTGAGATGCGCGCCGCAGTTACGGTAATTCATAGCTCTCCCGTACTTTGGAATTACGCGCGTGGTTCCAAAACACCTGGCATTATTGTGGCGCATACATTACGCTCCGTAATAAGCCATGTGAACATAGCCTAATAAACTGTGGTGCTTTCATTAGATTAAGTATTAGTTTACAGTATTGGCAACCATAGCATGATATAAAATATCTGACAACAGAAATAACTGTAGATAAAATATAAAGGATATAATGGAAAGTACGTCTTTCATGTGCTCTCTAGTCACACTCCCTCAGGTTTGGGTACAGAAAAGTGAATGTGAGCTTTTAAAGCAGTTTTAAAACTGACCGCATCAATCTTGACTCAACTGCAGCAAAGAAACGGTGTGACTGCTATGTCACCCTTCAGATTGATGCAATCAGAGTTGGTTTTTGCCACCAAGAATACGCTATACAACTACATTCACTATTCTGTACCCAGAGAAAATGATGCGTATAGAGAGTGTTTATTTACAAAAGGCGTGGAACATGCCCAAATATCATATATAGAAATGGTGAGGATATGAACATACTCAACAAGTGCTTAACATAGGTAATTTTATGATTTGGCGAAAATAATGTCTGTAAAGTCGACGTTTCGGCGGACGCCTTTATCAAGTGACATCTAGATTAGTATACGTATGGGATAATGGAAGTCGTATTAGAGCAGGAAGCGCGACAATGTATAGCAAGGTGTAATCCAGCAACAGGATTAGGGTGACAACCCCATAGGTGACGCTGGAAATGTCCGGGCTCTATGTATGGAGAAAGTCGGACTGACGTCCCAGTGGTGTGGGAGCTGATAAAGGCGTCCGCCGAAACATCGACTTTACTGACATCATTTTCGCCAAATCATAAAATTACCTATGTTAAGCACTTGTTGAGTATGTTCATATCCTCACCATTTCTCTATATGAGATTTGGGCATGTTCCACGCCTTTTGTAAATAAACACTCTTTATACGCATCATTTTCCCTTGGTGTGCAGTGAGTTAATATCTTATCGTCTGGCGAGACGCGCCTCTCTCACTAGCACCCACCATAACTCCCTTCTCGATTTTGGTGTGCGTGACCATCATTTTTTGTAGTATTCTGTACCCAAGCCTGAGAAAGTGTGACTAGAGAGCACATGAAACGCGTGGTTTCTCTTATTTCCTTTATATTTTATCTACAGTTATTTCTGTTGTCAGATATTTTATATCATGCTGTGGTTGCTAATAAACTAATACTTTATTTAATCTAACAAAAGCACCAAAGTCCATTATTTATTAGTCTGTGTCCTCATTGATCTAGTGTGTAGCAGCATATTACCCTCCCACAACAAAATCCCTAAAGAAGGGGTTGCAGTTACATTTTGGAGTGTTGGAGACATTGTGGTGTGGATGACGACTGTAAGGAGGATACATGGCTGCATGAACACTGTCCCGGAGGACAATCGGAATTATGCCTTTCAGTGTGTTGTATATATGTTGCATATATTGTTCAATTTTAACCTAGGTGCGCCCTCTGGCAATGTGAGGGTTAATGCTAATATGTGTACATGTGTGTTTCAATAAGCTAAAGTTTGTTTATAAGAAAATACCAAGCTTTCCTCCTTATAAGACCATACAGATATCCATTTGAGGACGATGATTGTGCAGAATTGAGGCATTCAAGATGGCCGCGATTCCATGTATATATCCTGCCAACAAGCGACTGAGTTTCGACTACATGTCCCAAGAAGCACTGACTGATACAACCAGAAACTTCATCTGCCTGGCAACTACTTTGAACCAATAGAGAACTTTGTGCTCAACCCCTCTCTATGGACTGTCCCACTGCGCAGGCTCCCCACCCACTGCATCCCATATAACTATGTGTGCCTCGCTGAATAAAGTAGTGAGTGCATGGATAAGATTGGACCAGAACAACGCGTCTGACTCTTTCTTTCATTGGCCGGCCCGTGCACTTAAACACTGATTTGGAGTACCGGAGTGGGAACAGGAGATCCATTGTCGCTTTATGACCTTGACAGCATCTCTTCTTTAGGGTGCTTTCACACAGTGAGTTTTTGGTGCGTTTTTTATCATTTTTTTATGCGTTTTTTGTGCAGGAAGGCACAGCAAATAATGCTGTACATTGCTGCACAAAAATCACGGCCAAAATTCTGACAAAAATCACGGTAAAATCACGATTCTCGCCGCAATTTTTGCCTTTTTTTGGTGCAACAATGTACAGCATTAGTTGCTGTGCCTTCCTGCACAAAAAACGCATAATAAAATGCATCAAAAATGCATGAATTAATTGCTGTGCCTTGCTGCACAAATAACGCATCAAAAATGTGTGAAAGCACCCTTAGTCTTTTAGCATCATTTAAATAGAGTTTCTGTGCTGTAAATCAGACATTTGGTTGCATCTACTTTTGCCTGAAATAAATAACATAAAATAAGTCATGTAAAATTACTTATAGAGTATGTTCACACGGCTTATTTAGCCGTGTATTTTGGCGTGCATTTCTCTGGGTATTGCGTTTTATGTGCGGCGAAGTGCGCGCCGCAATAGTGTTAATCCATAGCTCTCATAGAGCAATGCGGGGGGAGAATTGACATGTAAATTGTTGGAGGTGAATTTGTGCCGCTGACAATGCATGTCTATGGGGCCGGCGTCCCCATGCTTTGGAATTATGCGCTGATCAGCACGTGGTTCCACAGCACACAGCGTATTGCGGCGCGTACTATATGCGCCGTAATAAGCCATGTGGACATACCCTTAGATTCAACACATAGAGCCATACTTAATTTTTATTTTGATTGGCAACATTTCAGCTGCCAGGAACGCGCTGCTTTCAAATTACATACTTCTCAGTGAACATAATAGTGCAAATGGATGCTGTAAAATCTTAAAAATCCTTGACAGTAAAAGCAGTCTATGGAATATTTGACCACAGAAGACTAATGGTATTTTGAGTTATAATTATTAAGGGGTGGAGGTACAGTATATTAACCCGGAAAGTGTATTTTTGGATCAAGAAGGATTTTTTCCCCAATAAGGTAAAATTTACTTTCAGGTAAGACCAGGTACACATTTACATCACTGGTTCCATCTGGAGCCTCTATCACGGAGATTGTCAACGGACACCAACAAAGCCTGAGGGACTCTTTGACTATGAGGGGGTCTGAAAGGTTTTTTTCTTGGTGTCTACTATTTAGCGGAAGAAATAGTGCTGCATGCTGTGCTATTTTTCAGGCTTTTGTTTACAGCATCTGTGACGGAGGCTCCGAACTGAACCTCGGAACTAGGCCTCATCCTCTTCAGTCTTCCTTACGATTATACAGATAAGTCTGTGAAAGATTGAATTTGACAAACATTTACGTTTTTTCAAGCTACAAAATGATGTAACAAACATATATAACCTTATGGTTATCTTCTGCAATCTCAACTTTCTTCTGTGGTTGTTTCACTTGGTTTTGCAACTGAGCAATGTTTTTTTGTACGGTCTTGATCCTGGAATCCAGGTTGGCACATATCTAAAAGAAAAAAATATAATATGCATGATCCATAATGAATGTAGGTATACTGTGTTACCACTTACTTACAAATTCCTGTACACAATACAACAGGGTAGAGTTTGTCAGGGCCACATGAGGTAACGTGCAGATTATAAGTATTACAAATTATAAACTATTTAAACTTTCACTATCACATACCATATATATTAATATGTATTTATATTGCTGGTAGCATATAGGCTATGTCACTATGGGGAGAAGCTGTGGTGGTCCTAGACAGTATAAAGCTCTAGGTAGAGGCGTAACTTGAAGCCTTTGGGCCCAAGTGCAAAAAGTGAAATGGGCCCCCCAGCTACCATGTGCCACTTAAAATGCTGGTATCTCCCTATGTGGCAGAAGGGCTTTTAGGCCCCTCAGGCTGCAGGGTCCGATAGTGATTGCTACCTCTGCACCCCTATAGCTATGCCCCTGCCTCTAGGCTGGGACATCAAAACAGGGTCCTACACCAGTGCTTTTACTGATCCAGACACAGCACCCAAAGGACCAGATAATCACCCAAAATCAGATAATCTCACACTTATCCAGATAGAAGGCTTTTATGCAATTTATAGGAAATGGCCCTCATAGCAGTCGGAAAGCCCTTATAACTTAGGATAGAAGTGAAGCCTGAGCCAAAAATTTTCTTATACAGGCAGTCCCCGACTTACACCGTTCTGACTTACATCTGTCCCCTATTTACAAACAGAGACTTATGGGGCATGCTGGCACTTGTAGTTCCATTTTCCACAGCAGATAGTAGCTGTGAAATGTCAAGTTCCAGCATGCTACAGAAGTACATGAGGTGAAAATTAGGTGAAATCTTCTCAACAGGGACACAGACAGCAAAACAAAATGTAAAAACCCTTCCCTGCACTATCCAAAACTAAAAACAAACCTTTTGTGCTGGAGTTACATTTAATAAATGTACCTGTTCTGACTTACATACAAATTCAACTTAAGAACAAACCTACAGTCCCTATCCCGTTCGTAACCCGGGCACTGCCTGTATTACATACCAGTTCTGATGGAGTCACAGCTGATAGATACACCCCAATTTGCTTAGTTGACCTCTACCCTATAATGCACTAGAGCAGTTCATTTTTCCTACATTAGATTATTCTATGGTGCCTTGTGAAAAGAATGTACTTGTCCAGCAATACTAACTGCAAAACAGTCTCTAATTCAGAATGATGCTAATTCAATGTATTGACAAATATATTCAACTTTTTACATAGAATTATTCCGTATGTAAACTGTGAGATGGTGTTAAGGAGGAGGACACATACTTAGGGCTGAGACAAACTTACTTTTAAGATGTGTTCCTCAGCTTTCTTGCTATTTTTGGCTCCACCAACTCCTGGTGATGCTGTCAGTCCCAGGATCTGGGGAAGTGGGACCTCAGGTTCTTGCAACTTTCGCAGCTTTTTATTCTCTTTTTTCTGTGTTATGTATCGTATCATAATATTATTATAGACCGCACTCTTATGAGTGTGGTGACATTCATCAATGATGACGAGGGAAAAATCTAAAACGCAAAACCTGAATTAGTGATTTAGAAATAAAAGCAACAACTATAGTTAAAGCTGAGCCATGTCATCCCCTGATCTGTAAATACCTGTGTCATCCCCTGACCTGTCTGTTTTAGTAAATACCTGTGTTCCCTGTGAAATAACAATCCTTCTGGGTTTGCTGTTCCTCTGAAAACTGCAATGGTAACACCCAGCTGACAGATTCAGTAATACATTTCTAAAGGGGCGTGTACTGCACAGACTGGCTGTCAGCTCTGATTGGATGATGTCAGACTGTGCAATGATACACACTCAACTGGTAACACCCAGCTGACAGCATTAGTAGTAAACTTCTAGAAGGAATAGCAGAGAATCAGAACAACACAAAGTTATTAGAGAAGATGCTCCAGAACTGTTATTACACAGGGAACACAAGGATTTACTAAACTGACATATTTGGAATGGACACAAGTCCTCACTAACATATACTTGTTTTAAAGACAATAGCCACAGTACAAACGGACCACATGATGTTATATTATAAGAACATCTAATCACATAAGCTGTAAGGCTAACAATAACATAGAATTGAATTAGACAACTGCTATGGAACTGATGAGAGGCAACAGTTTAAGTACAGTTACAATTGAAGCTTAGTTTAGTATATGTTATAGTTCATGTGAATTCTAAGTAGTTCTCCATGTTGGTCATTCATAAAATGACTCCACTTTTTTGACAACCAACTTTAAAGCCCTTCGAAGGGGTTTTCTGATAAAGACAACCTTTGTGAGAGTAAAGCGCTCCCGTCTTCAGAAAACTCCGGTGAGCCAGATGAAGTATAATGCCAGCCATGTAATACATGGACAGGCTGGATCACCATAATAAGAGTGGCATTCTGTTAGCCCCTCTCTGCTCTAGCATATAGATGAGGGTCTCAGCAGGGGACAGTCTTCTTTGACATTTTATACATGAAAGAGCTATGTTCTCAACACAACCTCTTTAAAAGGGTTTTTTTCGGGATCTTCTTATTTGTTATAGAGCTCACAATTTAATTATATTGAACTTTGTAACTGATACTCATTAAAAATTATTTACTTGTTCTATTTGCAAAACCAGACAGAGAGCCCTTTACTCCCCTCCTTTCTGCATATCATATGACATCCATTGATCGCATGGCCTAAATGGACATTTTGTGGTGGGCATAACCTGAGCAGAGAAAGAGCTGGCTGCCTCTAATGACTCACCAGTCACTATTTAAACAGAGGTGCTGACAGGAATGTAATCATTCAAGTACAGTAATGTGGAGACACAGAGTGATAATTATGTGTACATAGTGACTCGTCACTGCTAGCTGCTAGAGTCTAGCTGCCTTCATTGCTAAGTACTGTTTTCACCTCTTCTGATAGAAAAAAGTGTCTTTTTGATACATTTGCTAAATAGACATTTTCACTTGGTCAGTAGACTTGCATTGCTTGGCTGAATGTTCACTAGGACCTCTGAGATTATCCAGCAGTAGTCAGAAAAAAAGTCTGTCTACTGCTCTTTATATAGTACTGGTGCCAGGGTAAAGCATCATGAGACACTGCACTGACATCACTGGGTGCATGAATGATGCCACTTCCCTTCAGTAGGCACACAGCTTTTACATGATCAAAACTGATTGTTGTGGGAAATGTGACCTCAACCACCTTTCTTGGATGCTGGATAGGCTATCAAGTGTACAGGAAAGCTGAGTGATGCCACATTTCCAACAGCAATCAGAGTTACAGTGATTGGATAGCTGTATATCTGCTGTGGGGGATGTACAGCACATATATATAAATATATAAAAGGAATTCTATGTATTTGTACATGTATTACATATATCATAGGTGAGGAAATAATTTTTTTAACATGTTACAAACTGTTTGGTGCACTGTAATATAACAATGCCTGCTGGAGGCAATGAGGAAGTAACCTGGAGCAGAGATGCAGGGGCATGAGTTGTACAGGGCATGGCTGAACAGGAGCATGGGGGGCGGGTGCAGAGACGTCCTAGAATGTAACTGCAATGTATTCTGGGACTTGTAGGAAAGAGCTGCTGGAGAACTACTGACACTCCCACAAGCAGGAAGTTTCACTGATCTTATGATAGATGAATAAGGAAGCAAAAGAAAAGAAACACATGAAGGTAGTGGGATATTTTTTCTGTTCAATATAAATGCTGTTTATAGTGTTCTATAAAATCATTAAACTCCCGGATAACTCCATTAAAGATATATTAAATGCACTGAGAAGCATTCCCCACAGGAAACCCCATTCTACTAGTCAGAGTTATTATGTGCATTGTGTACAACTCTCAGAACCGGAGAGCCTTAGGGAAACCAAATGGCAACAGGCATTACAATCTTAACCACCTAATTCATTTAAGGAATAACATTATTGAAGTACCAGAGAGTTTGACTCCTTCTTCTTCATCCTCTTCAGCCAACATTAAGAAATTTTCGAGTATCTGGGCTGTGCAGATAATGACATCATTGTCCATCACAACTGTAGGGAATGAAATCTTTAACTCAGAATCTCCACATAATTTGTTGATACGATAGCGATCCTTCAAGTATGTATGGAACTCATTGCGGAAATGCTGGTCAGCCAAAGGGACCTGCAGGAAATAACAACCTGAGTGGTTTGGATCTTTAGCTCCTTAATGTCATGTTTTGGTTTTTGATGATGATATAACATGTTTTTTTTTTTCATTTAACTTTTTCAAGAATAATTATCTTTTCAAACTGTGGAGCATGAAAAGCAAATTCACATCAAAGAAGACCACAAATTACAGAAGAGCTAAGCAACTCCATATTCCATACCTTATTGACCAAGACAATAACTTTTGCTGGCAAGTCCTTCTTGATTCTTTCGTCCAGATGGTTCCTAGCAATGTACACTGCTACCCTGGTTTTCCCACTTCCTGTAGGCAAGCATATAATGATATTCTCTCCTTCTAAAGCTGGCTTGGCTACTTCCATCTGGTAATCACGAAGTGTCATTTCTGGAACTGGAGAGGCTCGGTCTTCAGTCACACTGAAGTCATCTTTTTCTACTGTAAAGGAAAATTAATTTAATGTGATTAAGCTAAAAGATTAAAGGAGTTGTCTCATCATGCAGTTTCACAGAGCCACAGGCAGCTTAAGACTGAAACTTCCTGGTCAGGCTATTGGTGGTTCTATAGCAGTGTTTGGCATATCAGCTTTGCTATTCCTAGATGATTCTATTGTAATTACAATACTATGAGAGGTTTGTAAATAACAGTGTACAACACTTCAGAGCTCTTAGGGTACGTTCACATGGTGTAATTGCGGTGCGCATTTCGCCGCATATTTGCGCTTTAATGCACCCGAAATACGCCCCGAAATTACGGTAATTCATAGCTCTCATAGAGAACTATGAATTAGGTCTCATCTCCCCCGGCGTACAATACGATCGTATTGTACGCCGGGGGAGAGAAGTGTACTTCTAAAACACACGGCGTACTGCGGTATGTACAGTGCGCGTCCCAATACGTCATGTACGTATGAACATACCCTTATGCTTAAAACTTGACATTAACTTAGTTAAACAAAGCTTTTGTGCTGGAGATAAGACTCAGCAGGGAGTGACTCACCATGATTCAACTGACTGACGACAGCTTAGAGCAGGCATCCTCAAACTGCGTCTCTCCAGCTGTTGGGAAACTACAACTCCCATCATTCCCACTGTTATAGGTTATATAAATTCATGATGGGAGTTGAAGTTTCCCAACAGCTGGAGGGCCGCAGTTTGAGAATGCCTGGCTTGGAGCAATGAGAGATAACAGAGAGCAAGGGGAGGTTACCAGTAACCAGGAAACCTTGTGTACTATGAGAGGAAAGAAAATCTTCTGTATCTCCTGAAAAAAGCCAATTCAACATATCAATGTATTTGGTAATAGTCTACATTTACCTTTCCCCACATGTTAAAAGCTTGTTTTCAGTTAAATGGTTTTATGTTAACTATGACAAAGCTATATGTGCAAAGCTAGAAAGTAACCCCAACCCCATATCACACAAACACAATATAGGAATGGTGCTAAAAGTTTGGAACAAACGGGTATCTTTAAACATAGACATGGCAAGAACAAGGTTGGCTTGTTTCACTTGTTTTACTCAGAAATGGGACATGGCATCGAAAGATGTTATTTACTACATTTTGTTAAAGAAGCAAATATTTCTCAACATGTTTAAAAGATTTATAAAATGTAAAACTTTTAACTTGTCAGCTTAGCTATTTTTAGTCTCGTCTTACATATGTGGGCTGCACTGCCCGCAAGCTTAAACAACGCATTGTAATGACAAGCTTGGCACTGGTTTTGCTATAGAAAGAGTTATCAAACTCGCCAGCGGTGGGGACTAGCAATGGCATCTTTTCATTAGAGAGAAGATGTGGATCTTGCGGCTACATACACACTTTCCGCCGGGATTGTATTATAGGTCAGATCTTTCTTATATTTACTAATTTGCACTCAATACATGTTCTTCTCTAAAAATTCTATACATAGAAGTGAATTTAGATGTATATTCAGAAATATATGCTATATACTGTAGATGTGTTTGTTTATGGCTTCTTGTATACCAGGGCTCCACACTTGTTTTAAAGGAGACGTTTTCTTGTGAAGATTCATGCTATGACGAGCTATGCAGGAACTGAAGAGGAGAAGTTCCTAACGGCTTTCCTTTGCAAGGTTGATTTTTATCGTTTGCTCCTATGGCAGAGTCTAAGGACGTTATTCCTTGGGCCTTATGCATGAAAACTGTCTAGCAGTAAGACTGTCTTTGTTGCCCTAGCAACCAATCAGAGTTCATAGCAACCAATCAGACCTATAGCCACCAATCAGAGACCATAGTGACCAATCAGAGCTCATAGCAACCAATCAGAGTCACCAATCAGACCTATAGCCACCAATCAGTGCCCATAGCAACCAATCAGACCTATAGCCACCAATCAGTGCCCATAGCAACCAATCAGAGCCCATAGCAACCAATCAGAGCTCATAGCAACCAATCAGAGCTCATAGCAACCAATCAGAGCTCATAGCAACCAATCAGAGCCCATAGCAACCAATCAGAGCACATAGCAACCAATCAGAGCCCATAGCAACCAATCAGAGCCCATAGCAACCAATCAGAGCTCATAGCAACCAATCAGAGCTCATAGCAACCAATCAGAACTCAGCTTTTATTTTTCCAGAGCATTATATGAAATGAAAGTTGAGCTCTGATTGGTTGCTATGAGCTCTGATTGGTTGCTATGGGCTGTGATTGGTTGCTGTGGGCAACAAGGCCAGTCTTACTGTTAGACAGCTTTCATACATAAGGCACTTTGTGTTATCTTTGAAACGCGGCATAAATTGCTTGTACTTTCCTATGTGACTTGCTGAAGTTTTTAGATATTTTTGGAACAAAATGACACTTCTTCTACAGATGGTGCCTATAAAACAAACTTTATTCTATTTTGGATGCTTCTATTAATCTGCATGGCCAACAGCATTCGGAGGCACATCCTGTTTGTATTATTTATGGGATCCGTCACATGGTAACTGGGCTGTTTTCCTATTGATACAGGTCTAACCTCAGTATCCTCTTCCTGCTCAAGACTAATCTAGCCAGGTAGCTGTATAAAAACGAAGAGCTTAGAAACCCATTTTTTCCCTGGTCTATTTTGGGCCCTTCTGTTTTCTCCCAGCCTAAAAACGTGCTTCAGTTAATTTGAATGGGAAATCTGTGTATCACAAGGCATTATGGGAAAGAAGCTGAGAAGCTCAAGCGGCCTCTATTGGATGTAATCAATCCTCAATTTGCTTCTGACTCACTGAATCTTTTAAAAAAAGCAAAAGGGATATTAGCCAAGCCAGTATCACTCATCTGCATACAGCTGTTTCGGGGTTTTGCCTCTCATCAGTGCAGGAAATCTGTGATAATAATATATACTATTTGCTCTTGTATTACTGGACATGACAGTTCAGCTAATCCAGAGTCTTGGACAACTCCTTCTAAACTATACTAGAAGAACATATGAGGCTAAGAAATACAGTAGATATATAAACCTACTTAAAAGATGATTGAAGGATTTACGCATAGTGGTGTTTTTCCTTGTAGGGCCACTTGCTCATTACGAACCAAAATGTATTGAAAAATATACTCCTTAACTCACTTCTGTTTAATAGATCATTGTCCTAGTTTCACTATTAAAGTTTTAGGGAAGAGCTGAGATCTGACTTTTGTTACTTGTCTATTAGTTTGAAGCTTTGCTGCTGCTAAACATTGACAAGGGCAAAAGGATCATAAACTAATTTGTTGACTGTATGAGTTTTACGCTGAAGCTGTTCTGTTCTCCATTGTGCACTGACATTAACTTACAAAGAACGCACGTGGACAGAGATGGCGGGTTGGAATAATCACCCCCACATTACATACTGTATTCCAGGCATGAAATGAGTCATACAAACACATGAATCCTAATAGCCTTCTGCACTATTTAACACACTTACTCCTTAGCCATGGATTGTGTTTTATACTACTATAGAGGTGATAAATCCTACAAACATGATACAGAGTTCGCTCCTTGCCGAATCCTCAAAGTCTACTTAATATTGCTGGAAAACGTCTGATAAGGGATGTTTAGATTAACCCCTTTAAGGGGTTGTCTCACTACAAGGATTGCTGCTTTTTATGTTAAAGACAAGTCACTTTGTAATATGTGTCCATTAATAGTGTCCTACCCATTCCTAGATAACCCCTCTTGTATAGGCTGTATCAGCTCCTCAGGTCGCTATAGCTACAGACCTGTTCAATCTCTTTTGATAGACTGCCAGCCCTGGTTGCTATAGCTACAGACCTGGCTTCTACTACACCCTAGTAGAAGCCAGTAAACATGCCCCTGAATTCATAATGAAACCAAGAAAACAGGACTGAGGTAAGATGAATCAATGTAGTGAGACAACCCCTTTAAGGATCGCTCTATTGTCAGGGCTCTTTCGCACTCATTTTTTCATCCTCACCTTCCAAGAGCCATAAGTTTTATTTTTCTCTACTCTCCTAACAACCCTGTGATGTTATAGCTCGTTATGCTTTGTTAGGGGGTTAAGCAGGGCTCAGTGACAGTCTGAGGGTATATTCACATGACGAGTATTTCAAGTCGGCATTCACGTTGATTCTAACTTGAAATTCTCATCTAAAGCCAAGAGTAAACCATCCCCATTGACCTCAGTAGAAAATATGTGTTGTACTTCATACAACACATATTTTCGGTTATTTTTTAAACATTAAAATACTTAAAACATGTTCATTCTTTATGTTCTGTCACAGGTGCTCCTGCGGCTCTTGCTTCGAGCCGCGGACGCACCCGTGTCCCTACCGTGCTGGCAAGTGGCACTGTGACCTGCACATGCAATCCTGCTGCCAACTCCCATCACTTACCTCACCTCGCTCCCTGTGGTATCTGTGCTGGCTGGCAAGCGCGGTCTTGCCCCCGAGGGCGTATGTGCCAGGCTTGTGAAATTTAAAGGGCAAGCGTGCCGGTAATTGGATAATTGCCGGGTGCTGGTTCTATATTACCCAGCCTGCCTCTGACTTCCCTGCCGAATCCTTAGTGCCCTAGCCTATGCGAGGAAGCAAAGCATTCTGGAAGTCGTTCTTGTTGTTCCCGTGTACCAGTTCCATTTACCTCCTTCCTTTGACCATGAACCTTTGCTGCCTGTCCTGACCTTCCTACCTGCCCCTGACTGTTGCCTCACAATTGGGCACCTCGTTGCACCTCGGCTGCCTCCGCAAGCAAGTCGCATCAGAGGTAGCGACCTGGTAGTGTTCCACTGCAGCAAGCTCATCCTGCCTTGCGGTGGGCTCTAGTGAACATCGGACCTACTTAGATTACATTCCCTGTCGTGGCTTATACCAACGCTTGTGGTGATCTAGAGACTCCACATCGAAGGCCTACCGTTACATATTCCTTACTACTGAGGTCAATGGGAATGGCTAAAAAAACTCAAGTAAAACGCGTCCAAACATCTGTATGTCGTGTTTGGGATCCAGAATTACATAGGGATGAAAGGGACTTGTTTTTGACTGTAAATCCGCCGGAAAAAAAAGAACCATAAATTCACATGAAATTCTCGTTGAAAATCGTCCAACGCGGCTTTCATCGGCAGAATCCCACGTGTGAATTTTACTCGTTGTTTGGATGTACCCTAAAGCATATGCAAAGACCCTGAAATAAACTGGCAGCACTCTGCAGATACCAAGAGACATATTATTAAATAATATTTTAATTTATTTAATGTGAACCAATTCGACATACAGGATTTATGAACATCTGAGGGTCTTATTTTGATCAAATTGTGAAGGTCCACCCACCAACAGCAAGGTCGCCTAAGTTCGGATTAGAACCTACTCTAAACAATCTCATCTCTCTTAGGGCCACATGTATGAAAACTGTCTTGGTCTAAGACTTTCTCCTAGACCTAGACCAAGACAGTTTTCATACATGTCGCCCCTAGTGCCTTTCCAGGCCTCCATACTTTTCAGGGCAAGAGGGTCACAACAATAGTCTGCTCTGATTAAAAACAGCCTGAATGGATGGGTGGACCCATTAATAACTAAAATGGAGACAGTTACTGCCCCATGCATACAATCCTAGACAAAAATTGTCAGCACCTTCAAACAATGTGAAATAAATAGCACAGGTGACCGCTGCCATGGCTGCAATGCAAATGCATGTAGATACCCACTATTTAGAGGAGGTCTAATTGGTGAATGGACCCTCACAGTTTGATCAAAATGTGCACTAAGGGAGACATGTCAGAAAAGAGGCACCGCCATGCCAGCTAGAAGGTGCATTAAATGAGTGTACAGTGCGCCTGATATGAATGAACCTGTCAAAAATGTGGTGTCTGGTATACCTTGCATAGTATAATTGATGCTAATCTAGGCGCATAGCATAACATAGGCGCATAACATATCATTGCTAGTATAATTGATGCGCCTACTAGAGACACTTTCAAATGTGTCGTGCCTGGTGTATAATACGCCTAGTTTTGGTGAACTACAGTTCATTGATATAGAGAATAGGATGTCCACAGTTTTTTGCACAAAATACACCAAAAAATGGCCCAGCCCTAATGGGACATGTCACCATAAGGCCGTGTTCACACGGCTTATTTCGCCGCGGATTGGCGCCGTACTCCGCGCCGGATTTGCTCTGCAGTACGGCGCCAATCCGTCGGAGTAATTACGGTAATCCACTGCTCTCATAGAGAACAGTGGATTCCGTCGCTCCTACCCGCTCGGCGAATCCGCCGGGCGGGGAGAAAGTGACATGCACATTATCCAGGCGCAATACGCGCCGTGAATAATGGAAGTCTATGGGGCCGGCGGTAACTTTTTTATTTTTTCAATGACGCATTCGGATGAGGCCTCGTTTTATTTGAAACAAGTTGTACTTTATGGGGAATAGTTTAAGTTCACTTATAAATAATTGCAGAATTTTTTTTATTTTTAATTTCTTTTTTATATTTTTTTTACACCATTCACATTTCACACTTAATAACTTGTTAGATTAATTCTACAGGTTATTACGGTTGTGGGGATACCTAATATGTGTAGGTTTTTTGTGTGTGTAATTTATGCACAATTATTTTTTATTAAATATTTTTATTTTATTCTTTTTTTTCTTTTTTTTACACTTTTTATGGGTTTTTTTTTACTTTTTTTTTAATCTTATGAAGGGAGAACTATTACATTTTTTTTTTTTTTTACACTTAGTAATATGCTAATACATTATAATCTGTGTCAGTCTGACACAAGCAGTGATTAGGACACCACACAGTGCGTCCTAGTCACTGGCTTAGTACACAGACAGCACTGGGGCCACTCTAGGTCCCCAGAGCTGACTGTGCAGCCAGTCCCCAGGCTCTGTCGGGTCACCGGGTGTTCCGATCACCCGACAGAGCAGGGGAACCCTTTGATTGCACTGCGGTAACGCACCGCCGCAATCAAAGGGTTAAAGCACCGGGATGCGGAGGTTTCCTCCACTCCCCGATGCTCGCAGGACATGCTCTGGGATCAGGGCTGTGTAGTACAGCCCGATCCCAGCGCAATTGCGGCGCCGGGCGCCACAAACCCCGAAGTCTACAGCGACGTCTAAAGACGTCACTGCAGACGAACGACCTGCACCAGCCGATGTCAAAAGTCGGTGGGCGGTCGTTAAGCGGTTAAAACTATGTGTTTTTCTTGTGGATTTTCGGTGCAGAAATCTGTGACAATGTGTAATACACTTTATCTACATTCCATTTATCTGAATTCACCCAATAGTTTTGAAAACAAACAAGCTTTAGAAACCATTTTATACTCTTACTTGCCCTAAAAACTCTAACTTTAAAATAAAACATTTAGAAAAACAAATTACATAACATTTGCAAAAATTAGGAAAGAAATGTACATTTTAGTGCTGAATAAGCAACTTCCCACAGAAAAACATGTCCTGAAAGGACACAAGGGATATAACGAGGGAGAATAGCACTGAAACAAATCTCTTCCAGGTAAAGTATATGAGGCAGCACAGTGAAGACATCCTCCTGTTTCGTAACTCGCTTCTTATAGGCATTCTTATGTGATTGTGCAATTTATTCCACAATCTAGATACATTTTGCCAGAATATTTCTTCATTGCTGATACATAGGAAGTGGAACATTTGTAATTAACGAATTTCTTTCCATAGGCAAAAAAAAATAAACACCACTGAGTGGTGCAGTTAAGGTAGTGTTCGTCACCTGTTGCCCCTTAGTTGTCATTCTCTAGCCAGTTGATTCAGTTTTATGTGGAGTTTTTCATTAGTGACAGTACTTAAACCCCACACATCTCTGATTTTGATAAAATTGAAGTTTACCTAGCATTTTCTCTGCCATTAGCCTAGTGTCAACCCAGCCAGTGCCAGACGGGGTGAATAGGGCCTACCATTCGAATTTCATTCTGGAGGTCCACCAGTGGAGCTGATTATGGGACCCACTGATGGAGTTGATTCTGGGGGCCCACCCTACAGTGACTGTACATACCTCTCTGCCTCTTGCTTTTTTCCTCTTTCTATTTGCCTTTCTGCCTCCTCCAAGGATGTGTATGCAGTGTAAAAGAAACTCCAGGTCTGCCATGCTAATGGGCCCACCGGGGGTTTTCCCCTATTCCTCTGTGAGCAAGACCGAGCCTGAATCCAGCTATGAGCTGAGTTATCTGACTAGTTAATGTGTCTTCAACCTGTGGTATCTTAGTCACCTTCCAGCAGACTACAGTCGCTCTTTCGCTGCCAGCAAGCTTTCTGTTAATGTTCAAAGACCTCCTCAAAATCCCCCCAAAATCCTCATTTGTAACCATAAATAGAAGGGATGGAGGTGATGCAGTGTCAGTATTTCTTCCTCAGTATGTGTCTGTGACCAGGGCCAGAACACTGGCCCTTATCCCATTATACAAAAAAAGAAATAAACATAAATGTTTTTTCCACATCCCTAAAAGTCCAATCTATTAATATACGAGCTTATTTATTCCACATGGTAAATGCCATAAGAAAAATACCCAGCGCCAAAACTGTTTGTTTGTCTTCCTAAAGATTAGAATAAAAAGTGATTAAAAGTGATTAAAAATTAGCAAATATCTGAAAATGGTGAGAATGAAAACCGCACTTTAGTCTGTGAAAAACGAGCCATCACACAGGACGGAAAAATTTAAAAAAAGTTATTGGCAAAGCAAAGCAGATGAAATAAAAAAAATTAAATTCACTGGAATCGTACTGACCATAGAATAAAGAGAATGTCATTTATGCCAGACCTCCAAAAAGAGATGGCACAATTGTGTTTTTTCCCATTCCACAGGCACCGCGTATCATGTCAGGAGCAGGCATTTGTCTAAAATGGAGGGTGCCATTTCCCTATTAGCCTAAGCAATCAAAATGCCTTGTCCCGGCCCTGTCTGAGACTGTATGCTGTGAGAGGGGAGTGAGAGCAGCACAAGGAAGACATCTACTTGGTTCAGAAAACAAAACTCGGACCAGTGAGAGCTGTTCAGAAGGCACAGAGAGAGGGAAAATGTACATATCCAAAAAAATTTCTAACATGTAGAAAAAATATGGAAAAAATACAGAAAAATGTTTCAATACTTACTTAAAACCATAGAAATATGGCCATTCACACAGCTCAATGACTAAGCAAAAAACATTCTCAGTAGGAGGTAAAAGCCCCAGTGCTACATGGGAGAAGTTGCACATGTACAGAATACTGATGAATAATTGCTCACACACCTACTATCCAGTTGCTTAGTACTTAACTGCACGTTAGATAAGAAACAGTTGTTACCAGTATGTACCATACAGAGAAGATTGCTCCAGTGCAAAAATACTGATAAACAACACATCTGCTAACCATAAGGGGAGTGATTGCTAGTATAAGACTCACACATAAATAAGGTATATATAGGATGGCAGTTATATGGTTACGCGTGGTGCACCATGCTGACTTACAACCAATTGATGACGCCCTTACTATTCGATTGAATGGGTTGTCCAGCATATTCTGAGTGCACAACACAAAATACTCATACCCCTTGTCCCCAATATTACAGGGCAAGACTAAACACTGAAAAAAAATTTAAACATGAGGTATTATTTGATATTTAGGCCAAAACATTCAAGCTCGCAACCTACGTCAAGGGTCCCCATTGCCTTGTGGGTCCATACACTAATTTTAGGAGCAATTAACCACTGAACTATATATAATATATTGTAGATGTGCAGGACTGATTGTAATATTTTTTTCTTTTTTTTTATTGTAATGACGGGTATACTTAGGATGATGTATACAACAAGTCAGCGATGCTATTGGGCTAAAGTCTAAGATGTGTTTATTAACAATCTGGGCAGTCAAAATAATTTATTGTAAGTACAAAAATCTAGCGGAAAACATTGTGTCATGGATGCCAAAGATCATATTGCAATAACAACAGGCCACAGAGATTTAAAGTCCAGAGTAGTTCAGCTGGAAGACTACGGTACATCCTTAGCTAAAGGAAGATTTGAAACAATTTAGAAATATTACAAATGTCCTTCTCTAATTATTTTATTTTTTCAAATGTGTAGTTATCCTAGAACACTGTGAGGTGGAGTGATCGGAAGTATTATGCTCGTTCTCATCTCCTAATCCAGAAGTCAGGAGATAACTCTTTAAATTGTAATATCAGGGGCTGCAAATGGAAAAGGGTGGAGTGTTTTAAAAAAGGGTAGCTTATTTCTAATCTCATACTACCCAGAGGTTTTCTCACAAAACTGATCTCTGGGACACTACTAGAATTTGCTATGGCTTACTGATCAGTGGGGTCTAACTGCCTGGACTACCACAATCCTTAGAACGAACAGCATGCAGCACTAGCTGAACTCTGGGGCATTGCTCACTGTTGTTTCCTTGAGGAGAGCACCAGTTAAGGTGTGTAGTGTTTTGATTGCCTTTTAGCCCACTACTAAGCATCTGCATATCACAAGGCATTATGGGAAAGGAGCTGGGAAGCTCACTGCGCCCTCTATTGGTTTTAACAAATCCTCAATTTACTTCTGATCCACAATGCCTTGTGATATGCAGATGCTTAGTAGTGGGCTAAAAGGCAATCAAAACACTACACACCTTAACTGGTGCTCTCCATAAGGAGAGATGTTCCCCTTCTCTCAGCCACTCATTGCCTCCCACCCAGTCAAGCCAATATCGCTCTGCTCTACACTGATGAGGGGCAAAACCCCGAAACGGCGTATGTAGATGAGCGATATTGGCTTGACTAATATTCCTTGTTGTTTCCTTGCACAGAGATGATTTGCTTGCACAGAACTGCAGCACAGCCTTATTCAATAGCCTTGGTATTGGGTAGAACTGTTCATGATGAGAAAGGAAAAAACTATCATGAATAAGGCTAGGTCTACACCGCATCGGACAAAAAAAGGCCCAAACGCGTCCGTTTTTTCTCTGATGCAGGACCGCGACTTTTGTCACGCTTTGTACAAAAACCGCGGTCACTTCTTGTTTTCCTGGCATCGCCCAATTGTATTATATGGGAAGACAGAGAGAAAATGAGAAGCGCCGGTATATTATACAACAAGTTGTATAATACGCCGCTGCCGAAAGACGAGCAGAGAAAAGACGACGAGCTGTGAAGACTGCAGCTCATCTTTCCTATTGCCGTCTATGGGGCCGCAGGAACGATCGTATCTTCGGCGCTTTTATAAAACGAAAAGCGCCGAAGATACAATCGTTTTCCTAAGCAGTGTGGACATAGCCTAACTCTGAATCTTTGTGGCTTTCTACATTTACAGCTTATGCTCCCCTAGACCTTAACATTTACAGCTTATGCTCCTCTAGACCTTAACGGGGGATTCTAACCACAATGATTTTAAACATAAAGACAAAGGCAAATAAAGATTATTGAAAACATTGCTGTTCTCATTTTACTTCAGTTAGAGCACTTTTTATCTCCTGCTTGTGTACACAAGCTACATTGAGATACTGACCACCTCTCTATGCTCTAGCCGTCCTGGATGGGATGGTAACCTCACACCCTGCTGTGTCTTATCGGCGGCACCGGAGATTGTTTATTTTTCTCACTGACAAACTTTAACCTCTTAGAGCTCTGCAGCCTTCTGGATTGCTATTAAAACACCTTTATCACCAAGGTCCATCTCACAGTCTCATCTAGGAATAGCAGAGCTGATATGTTAGTTACTGTTGCAGAACTACCCACGAACTGAACAGATAGTGGGAGTCTGAAGCTGGCTGTGAAGAGCAAACTCTGTGAAACAGGATAGTGAGAAGACCCCTTTAAGCCTAAATGCATCCCGATCAAAGGCACATTTACACTAGACAGTTTTCAATATGACCTGCTCATTTCTGAGCAACAGTAATGATGCAGTTTATCAATGATCACTTAGGGCCACATGTATGAAAACTGTCTATATCTAAGACTTCTTTGTTGCACATAGCAACCAATCAGAGGGCCCTTTACATTTCATATAGTGCGCTGAAAAAAATAAAGGGGAGCTGTGATTGGTTACTATGAGCTCTGATTGGTTGCTATGGACAACAAAGAAAGTCTTAGACCTATACAGTTTTCATACCCTCTTTATGTGCTGGATACAAGAGCCTTGTATATAAAGCGTATACAATAAAAAAAAATGGGTAAACTAAAAGAATCTACAGTATATTTGCGCTATTGTTTCCTATGGCTCTTTTGCTCTTTCCATCTCAATACTTTTTTTTTTTTTTTTTTTTTTTAAGATTCCCAATGGACGCAGCCGGGAAACATGATGTGAAAAATGGCCACACCAACAGCATATTGCATTTGGAAAAAAATGTCACTGACCCAAACAGTGCACCAAAGTAAGAGAAAACAGCAAGAAAAAAAGCAATGTGTCTAGTGCATTTTATATTTCCTTGTTGATTTCAAGCAGCGAAAAAAAATTGCTAAAACAATCTACAAAAGGCAAGAGGGAAGGTTGGGGAGAAAAAAAATAAATTTCTATCTGCTAATTCTCCCCTCTGTAAGGTGCCACCCTAGGCACTGAACCCCCAGTGCCTACTGGTAAGTTTGGGCCTGACTTTCCTATGGTCTTCCTAAAACACGTAATATACATTACAATGGTAGATGTTGCAAAATGAATGTATTAATATTATGTTTTACCTGACTCGTTGCAGCAGTCAGAGAGATCAGCTGACTTGTTAAAACTTGCATCCACATCTGAAACCAAAAAAAGAAAAGACCAGAAATTAGAAAAGACCAAAAACAGAAATGCAGACCTGCCTGGTGTGAGAACATTTTTGGGGAGGATTTATCAAAATTGGAGGAAGAGAAGCTGTGCTAAAAAAACAACATAGATAGTAATGTCCCACTTGAGAAAGTAAACCTCAAATTACTGAGAAAAAAAAAATACAAATTGAAATACTTCTCTTTTTCTCTTTTTTTAGTCTATAGGGAGATCTGCAAAAAACTGGGCAGAGAAACATCATCCATTCACACCTTAGATTACTATTTGCTTTGCTAGTGGGGTTGGGGATGAAATAAAGGGGTGCAGTTCAGTTTTTGCTTGGTATCGGCTGCAGTCAGAGCAGAATGGCAAGATTTGTATTCCCTTCCAGACTGAGATGAAGCAACTCGAGTCCTGTCCCCTTTTCACAAACCTTATTTTCTTATAGTCTACATTGAACGAGCTGAGAAGTGGTGGAGGGGGAGATAAAGGAAACATGCAGTAAAGGAGAACAAAGGAATGTTATTTTTTCAATATTTCTGTTATAATTTAGAACATAATTCGAGCAAATGAGGATATCCAGGGGTTGAGAACAGTTGTAATTTATTTTTTATATTTTTTTATGTATTCTTTTTTTTTTTTTTTTTTTTGCAGTTGCCACTAGATCACTTCCTTTACCCATGGTATTGTTCATACAGCAATCAGTGGAACTTCAGGACATGTCAAACTCTGACAAAACCACGGAGACACGGCTATGTAATATAAACATGAAACAGGAAATGCACTGCAAAATAAGTCATAAAACTACTAACCCCTGCTAAAAAACTGGAAATTCCAAATTGGAACAACCGTTTGGGCAAAAGGACTGATTCTGATAATAATGCTATAATAGGAAATTGCTCTTATATATATATTATGTCTAACACCTCTAAGAAAGTTGCACAGTTTTCCATTGTAACACCTCTTCTGTGAAGACTCTCAATAGCATACTCCCAACCAGTCATGAATGTTTATTGGGCCTATTAGGTCTATTGGGTCCTCAACAAGAATTTGAGGCCAAAGGACTGAGCGTAGGTTCTTATTTTATATACAGTGGAGAAAATAAATATTTGCTATACTAGCGATTATGCAAGTTTTCTGACCTACAAAGAACAGAGTGGTCTGTAATTTTTATCGTAGGTACCCTTCAACTGTGAGAGAAGAATCAAAAGAAAAATGATAATCCCCCCAGGGTCGCAAAGGGGGCTATTCAGGGGATCGCAGAGCGCACCGTTTTTTTCATGGCGATCAGAGCCCCTCCAGCAAACGCGGGGACCGTGCAGACAGGCAGGGGGAACCTTTGAAGGCTTCCATCGCTGCCATGTTCCTGTTTTCCCATTTTCCGGCCCTAGGTGGAAGTGGGGAAACCCCGCCATCTTGTACAGCCTAATGCTTTGCATGCAATGCATTAGACTGTATTAACGATTGCGCCCCCCTATGCTCGGGCACCATGGGGGGATAAATGTTAAAGTAAAAAAAAAAAAGAAAGAAAGTTTTAAGGTACAAAAATAAAAAAAGTATTAAAAGTTCAAATCACCCCCCTTTCCCTATTTTACAAAAAAAACAATAAAATAAAAAAAAAAGTTACACAACTTGTATCGCCCATCCGCCCAAACTAAAGTCCAAACAAAAAAATATAACATAAATTTACCCCCTGCGCTGAAGCCAGAAGAAACAAAATTCCAAATCCAAATTGCATTTTGTGCCATTTCACTTTCATAAAAATTGGAATAAAAATGATCAAAAAAGTCGATGCTTCGAAACTGCTGAATAAAAAGTACACTTCAGCCCGCAGAAAATGCCCCCTCACTGACGCCCTAGGGGGTTTCAAAAAAGTTATTTGTTGACAAAATGGCGCCGCGCCCCAAATTTCAAAAATGGAAAAATGTTTGGAATTTTTTTACGGTAAAAACTAACGGAAACCCTACATGTTATGTTGGTATTGGCGGGGGTACAACCTTGGAATACAGGGAACACATTATATTGACCAAATATTGAACTCCCTGAAAAAAAACACCCGCAAAAAATGGGGAAAATACTTTTTTTTTTTTTCAATTTGTCCCACTTTGGGAAAGTTGTTGCGGTTCCCATATATTCTATAGTAAGGAATAAAACCATTAGAGGGGAAAACTTGTCCCCCAAAATAAAAGCCTCATGTGTCTATGTAGGTGGAAAAATAAAAAAGTTATGGCTCTGGGAAGGCGAAGAGGGAAAAACGAACGTGTCAGTAAAAAAAATTGCAGGGTCCTTAAGGGGTTAATACAACAGAAAAACAGAACTAAATATTTGGTTCAGAAACTGTTTGCAATTACAGAGGTCAGACATTTCCTGTAGTTCTTGACCAAGTTTGAACACTGCAGCAGGGATATTGTTCCACTCCTCCATACAGATCTTCTCCAGATCTTTTAGGTTTCGAGGCTGTCACTGAGCTACACTGAGTTCCAGCTCCCTCCAAAGATTTTCGATTGGGTTCAGGTCTGGGGGCTGTCCGGACCAATCCCGGGGCCTTTTAAAGCTTTTTTATGGAGCCCCTCCATTTCCCCGGCTGTGTGTTTCGGGTCATTGTGCTACCGGTAGGACCCAGTCATGACTCAACTTCAATGGAAAGGAAGTTGTTGTCCAAAATCTCACAATACATGGCCCCATTCAGCCTCCATTCAATAAGGTGCAGTCATCTCGTTCTTTTTGCAGAAAAGCACCCCCAAAGTATGATGTTTTCACCCCCATGCTCACGGCGGGGACGGTGTTCTTGGGGTTGTACCCATTCTTCTTCTTCTTCCAAACACAAAGCGTGGAGTTTATACCGAAAAGTTATTTTTTTTTGGTCTCATCTGACCACATGACCTTCTCCCATGCCTCCTTTCGGTCACCAATATCATTGGGGGAACTTCAAAATTTTGGGGGGGGGGGGGGGGGGATTTGGGGGGGGTTTTTCGGTGTGAGCAGGGGACCTTGTGTGCCCTGCAGGATTTTAATCCATGACAGTGTGGTGTGTTACTAATGGTAATTTTTGAGACTGGTCCCTGCTTTATTCAGGTCATTGACCAGGTCCTTCCATGTAGTTCTGGGCTGATTCCTGACCTTTTTCAGAACTATCTTTACCCCATGAGGTGAGATCTTGCATGGAGCCCCAGACCCAGGAAGATTGACGTTATCTTGTGGTTTTTTCTATTTTCTAATAATTTTCACCAACATTTTTCCTTTTCCCAACTGCTTACCCTTTTCCTTAACCCATCCCACCTTGTCAGGTCTACAATTTTTTTCTCTGGTTCCTTGAAGCTCTTTGGGCTTGCACGGTGGGGAGGTTGGAGTGTGATTATTATGTGTGGGGCAGTGTCTTTTTACAGATAACGAGTTCAAACGGTGCAATTAAAACAGGTAACGATTTCAGAGTAGGAGGGTTCTTAAAGAAAACCTAACAGTCTGTGACAAATTCTTGCTAGTTGGTCATGATCAAAACTATTTTTATGCAAAAAAGCAGAAAATATTTAAAAATGATCAATGTGTTTTTTGATTTTTTTTTGATTCTTCTCTCACAGTTGAAGTGTACCCACAAAAAAAATTACAGACCCCTCCATTCTTTGAGGGGGGAAAAAACCTGCAAAATCGCCAGTGTATCACTTATTTTCCCCACTGTATATATTTCGTCAGGTGCTACAGTAAACTAATGATCCCTACAATATATATCCTCCAGTAAGAAATGTAAGCGATTTGACATTTCCATAGACATGTACGCCATCTGCTGGAAGATATTGTGGACTGATTTTATGTTACAATTTAATAGAGGGATGAATGGTGGGGATATTAGAGGTAATATCTGGTTACTTTCTATTTATTCACAGTGGGAGCAGTGGGCAACTTTTTAAAAGAAGAGGAAGACCCCTTTAAACCAATGGTTGGTTTCTGTCTATAACGGAAACCATGACACAGTGCTTATTTACATGCTCACATCCTCTACTTACAGGGAATCTGTCACTCACGTTATGCAGCCCTATCTCTGCGCAGTATAAACCCAGTGACAGAAACCCTAATTCAGGGGCAAATATAGGTGCAATTAGTGACATAAACTAAGCCAACTAATAATCAATTTAAACTTAGACTAGACAGTCTAAACATGTGCCAGATTAATAAACCCTGATAAGTGTGGTACACGTTTAGGCTTTTCTGGTCTATGTTTACACTGTTTAAGTATTATTATTAATGCAGTGTCTCACAAAAGTCAGTACACCCCTCACATATTTGTAAATATTGTATTATATCTTTTAATGGCACAACACTGAAGATATGACACTTTGATACAATGTAAAGTAGTCAGTGCACACCTTGTATAACAGTGTAAATTTGGTTTGACCTCAAACTAACTCAACACACATCCATCAATGTATAAACCGATGGCAACAAAAATGAGTATACCCCGACGTGAAATGGACAAATAGTGCCCAAAGTGTCAATATTTTGTGTGGCCGCCATTATTTTCCACCACATAGTTCACTAGAGCTTCACAGGTTCACACTGGAATACTTTTCCACTCCTCCATCATGGACCCTCCAAAGGATTGACCCCAAATTCCTTTTCCAATTTGCCTCGTCATATGCAGATGCTTAGTGGAGGGCAAGAAGGCAATTTAAAACTCCACACACCTATCTGGTGCTCTCCCCAATAAGAGATATTCCACTTTCCTGCATTCAAGCATGGTTTGGGGCTGCATGAGTGCTGCCAGCTGTGGGGAGCTACAGCTCATTGAGGGAACCATGAATGTCAACATGTACTAGGGCATAATGAAGAAGAATATGATCAATTCCCTTAGGAAACAAGGCTGCAAGGCAGTATCGAAACATGGTAACAACCACAAACACCTCCAAGATGATCACTGACTTGCTAAAAAAATGAAGGTAAAGGTGCTGGATTGGTCAAGCATGTCTCCAGAGCTAAACCCTAATGATTATCTAGGAAGCAACCTCAAACGGAAGGTGGAGGAGCAAAAGGGTCTCAAATCCTCAACTCTTCATGGGGGTGAAAGGGGATTTGGGGGAAACCGGGAAAGTGTAGTAAAAATGAATGCCTTTGAGAGCTAAAGCAGTGCTGAAAAACAACGATGGCCACACAAAATATTGACACTTTGCTCACAATTGCCCATTTTCTTTTGGGGGCCATCCCTCCCGGCAACTGTAAAATGCCATAAGCAGTATTTTATGATCGCTGTGGTGCGTTTTTTGGCATGGGTTTGTGCCACAAGTTGTGCCATGGTTGGATTTCGGGCCGCCAGTCACAGTTTGTTATAGAATCCACCACAGCAGAAGATAGGACAGTTTTATATTTTGGCGGAATCTGGTGGTTTAGAAATCTGACAATATAAAATTTGTACTGTGTAGACTACAGCTTGGATTTTATATTGCATTCTGGGGGAGGGTTACAGTCAGATTTTTGCAGATTCTAATTATTGAATTTGCTTAAAAATCCAACCAAAAACTAGTCATGTGTAGACATGGCCATAGGGGTGTACTCACTTTTGTTGCCAACAGTTTAGACTTTGAGGGGCTGTGTATTGAGGTATTTTTTGGGCACACCCCAATTTACACGTTAAAACAAGCTGTAATACTTTTACTTGTATAAAATGTCAGATTACAATGTTTCCCCCTGAAAAGATATCAATAATAATACAAAAAACTAGGGTGTATCACTGGTGGATACTGTACATCGGCACTAAAGGTTATTTTTCACCAGGTGGGCATGGGATCTGTCAAATCTCACCCATATGGCTGGTACTGTTATAGGTTGCAGATTTTTTAAGTACAAATTCACAAGGAAAATCTGCAGCAAATTCATCCCTTGTGCATTCACTGTAAAATTGGCATAAAAATCTGCAGTGCTTTTTTTTTTTTTTTTAAAATTGACTGAACCCCTTTTTAGTGATGCCATATACTGGATAGGCAAGTCATTGCTGCTTCACTGTTAAAGTGTGCTGTGTTTATTCTAGTGTAAGGCTAGGACCGTAGTCGTGAGATTCCCAGATGTCCAAAAAAAGTAGGGGGTTGCAACTGGTGAGGGAGGAACCCTGGAGGAGAAAAAGACCAGGAACAACATGTATGAACGGGGGCACCCGTTTTTGGGGGGACTATAGCCAAAAAAATGTTAAAAGGTGCACTCCCAATGTTTGTAAAAGCGCCAAAGACACTTTTAATGCACAAAGATATGAGGGTGTTCTGGGGGGGCGCACCCATTCTAGAAATAGACATAAATTTTTGATTCTTTGATGCCAAACTGCGAGAACAGGAACGCCAGCCGGTAAAGGTGGGTGAGCAACTTGTGTATTGGGTCTACACTGCCCTGATTATGACCTGCAGGAAAAAAGCCAGACCCGGGAAAAGGTGGTGGTTTAGCCCGACTTGGTTTTGGTAAATTGGCCTTCCCCTAAAACTGGGGCCCTTTTGGGTTTTTTTAAAAAATTTTATTGCCCGAAAGAACAGGCCCGGGCCAGGGTTTAAAAGGGGGTGCCTGAGCCCAAATTGTGGGATTGGGTTTTACACTGCCCTTTATGTTGCCTGCAGAAGAACAGCCAGGGCCGGGTAAAAGGGGGGGGCCGAAAACCCGACTTGGGGGGTATTTCTCTACACTTCCCCGTATGTTTTGGGCCCGCAGAAGAAATTGGAAAAGGGGCCAGACCAGGGTTTTAAAGGGGGGAGGGGGATGGTGGATGAGGGGGGGGTTTTTCCGATTGGGTATTTTGGCTCTAAAACTTCCCTTTTTTTTACCTGCAGAAGAACAGCCAGGGCCAGGGGAAAGGTTGGGGCCCTTTAGGGAGACTTGTGGGATTGTTTTACACTGGGCCCCGTATGTATGACCCGCCGAAGGGAAAAGCCCGACCCGGGGGAAAGGTGGTTCCTGACCGACCGTTTGGGATTGGCTCTACAAATGCCCTGTATGGTTTTTTGAAAAACCGCAGAAGAAAAAACCAAAACCAGGGGTAAAGGGGTGCCTTTAGCCCGACTTTTTGGGATTGGGTCTACCTTTCCCCGTATTAAGACCGCCCGAAAAAAGCCCCGACCAGGGTTAAAGGGGGTGGCCTGAGCCAGATTGGGTATTGGGTCTACACTGCCCTTATGTTTGACCTGCAGAAGAACGCCAGACCAGGGAAAAGGGGGGTTTCCCGTGACCCCGACTTTGTTTGGGTTTTGGGGTTTTACACTCCCTGAAAAGGGAAGACCCCGCAGAAGAAAACCAGGGCCAAAGGGTTTAAAAGGTTGGGGGCTTTAGCCAGGGCTTGTGGTTTGCTCTACAAATGCCCTGTATGTAAACCTGGCAGAAGAACAGCCAAACCGGGGTTTAAAAGGGGGTGCCTGAGCCAAAAATTGTGGTATTGGCTCTACACTGCCCTGTATGTATGACCTGCAGAAGAACAGCCAGACCAGGGTAAAGGTGGTGCCTGAGCCAGACTTGTGGTATTGGCTCTACACTGCGCCTGTATGTATGACCTGCAGAAGAACAGGTTCATACATTCTGGCGCATTCTACACTGCCTTAAAGCGATTTAGAACTGGCCTGTCAGCGTCAACGTTCATACATGTTGCCCCAGGACTCTGAGGAGTGGGGGGCAGTTAAAGGGCAGTCGTGAGAGAGACAGACTGTGGTAGTGAGGTCTCCTGACTGTAAAAATAGCCAAGACGACTGTCTAATTCCCAGTAGTGTAGCTGAACTAGAAAGTCAACAGACCAGAGAGCCAACTGAAGTATGAGGACGTGGATACAAGGTATGGATGGAAGGAGACTCCCATGCCACAGGCATGCCACTGAAGTAGGTATCAGAAGAGTGAAAGATTTAGCACCCGGCTCCCGGTGGTCACCGGTTAACAGTAAGAGGTGTTCTGCTGTGCCAGTTAAGTAAATCTATTTATATCAGGTAGGTTGTGGCCCATTTCTTCTCGCCAGTATTACCAGTAAAGAAAACATTAACTTCAACAACCACCAAAGTGTATTAACTGCAGCTGCAGCTTACACCCTTTATATTAATACCATGCCCAGGGATGATCCCAGCCATTCACTGTGCAGGTACCTGCAGCATATCCGCCCTCAACATCACAAATTTTAGGTAATAAGAAAAAAAAAATTGCTCTACATAGTTCTATCATGTAGAACTATAATCCTTCCTGCTATTACCAGAACATACTATGTAATATGAAATTGCAGACACTGCAAAATGAATGTATTAACATTACCTGACTCGCTGCAGCAATCAGGGCTCTCAGTTGACTTGCTAAAACTTGCATCCAAATCTAAAATTACAAAAATGTGATTGAAATTAAAGAGCAAACTCGGAAAGACAGAGATGTCAAAATTGGGGAAACCAGAGCTGTGCTAGAAAAATAACATGAATAACGATGTCACATCCAAAGAGCAGTAAACCTAAAAATACTGAGAAAAAAAACACAAGTTGTCAACAATTATATTTAGTCTGTAAGGACATTTACAGAAAAAAACAGCAGATGAACGTTGTCCTTTCACACCTTAGACCTGGTTCGCATCAGCATTCACATCATCACAGCAGTGGAAACCCAACAGGCTCTATTGTAGTCAAAGGAGTCCGCCGGGTGCCATTGGTGTATAATGGGTCCGCTTCCACCTCCGCCATGTGAGCCAGGCCTTCGATTTCTCCAAGCTTTGCCAGTGGGGATGGGATTTAATAATGGGGTGCAGTTTAGTTTTTACCTGGCATCAGCTACTGTCAGAACAAAAGGGGGAGATTTTTTATTTCCTTCCAAGCCCAAGTAACTCAATTCCTGTCCCCTTTTCTCAAACCTTTTGAGATGAGAGAAGAAGAAAGCAGGAACACATGTAAGGTAAATATAGAGGAGTGTTACTTTCTAAAAATTTTTAATGAATGGCTATAAGAAGTGATGTCAGGAAATGGCTAGTGACCGCAGCAGTCAATGATTGGCTACTGCAATGACAATCTGACTGCCAGGAACAGGAAGCAAACAGAAGACCAGAGGACAGGTGGACAGCAGCAGCACCGGACAAAGCCTTATGGCTCTAGTCACATCTACACTGTGGTTTCTCTTTATAATGGACGTCTCAACACAGGGCAAGATCCATCACACCGTGGACACCACCAATACCCAACAGACCCCAATGACTTATAAGAGGGGGGGGGGGGTGCTACTGGATGTCTCCAAGATATCTGTGTTATTTCTCCCGTTAAATATGAGGAAATCTGTAATAGAGGCTCCAAGGGCCACATGTATGAAACGGTTTTGGTCTAAAACTCACTTTTTTCCCTATAGGTTTCTATGGGCAAAAAAGTGAGTTTTAGACCAATAACCGTTTCATACATGTGGCCCCAAATGTTGATGTAAACTGAGATATGCTCCCTTTCACCAGAAAGCAAGGAAATGCATGCTTATTCTGGGTAAGTGGATAGAGTTAGATCGCACAATATGGGAGCCTTTAGTAGACTTATTTCATTCTAGAAGTATATCCTCCTAAAGCATACCTCTTACCTGAATTACACTGCAAGAGCGGAGTGACTACTAATGTGTACAGCACCATTTGGAAGTGAGCATGTAAATACCTTCTATGTTAAAGGGGTCTTCCAAAATTTTCAAAGCGCATCAGTCTGTTGGGGATAATTGAAAACAGAAAAAAAAAAAACCTCACCACTTAAATTCACATGTTCCAGCTCCACTGCCAGTCCCACTGATCCCGGCCGATGAGGTCATCATTCATCAGCTATTCACAAGCCGCAGTGATCTGTATATACTGCATGTGACCACTGCTGCCTGTGATTGGCGGCAACTCTCATGATGTCATCAGAAGGTGCGCCAGGACTGGAGGCGGCGCTGAAATTAGCAAGTGAAAAAGGCGAGTTTTTCTATTTTTAATCATCCCCAATGCACCGACGAGCTTTTAAAAATATTGGAACACCCCTTTAGGAAGATCATGCTGTGTGCTTTGTTTTTTTATATCCCCCCTCACCATAACCCATAACCATCTTGCTTACTGAAGACTGAAATGTCTGCTTCAAACAGTGATAGAGCATAAGGTATTTTCCAACTGTTTTCTAGATACTTTGGTAACATTTGGTACCTGATCTTATATGTGGGGGTAATCGTTTAGAAGCCTGATACAGGCAAGTCATTAAAGGGGTTGTCTGACTACAAGGATTGCTTTTTATGTTAAAGATCTTGCAAAAACAAGTCACTTTTCAATATATGTCCATTAACAGTATCCGACCTATTCTGAGATATCCCCTCTTGTTTGGGCTGCCTCAGCTCCTCAGGTCGCTATGGCTACAGACCTGTTTGATCTCTCCTGATAGGCTGCCAGCATGGTTGCTATAGCTACAGACCTGGCTTCTACTGCAGACTAGTGGAAGCCAGTAAACACGCCCCTGAATTCAAAGTGAAACAAAGAAAACAGGACTGAGGTGAGATGAATAAATGTAGTGAGACAGCCCCTTTAATGTAGGAAGCTGAACACCCCCTTGTACGGCAAACAGCAGGGATATACACACATGGACAAAATTGTTGATACATTTCCATTAGAGAAAGAAAAACCCAAAATGATCAATGAAATAAATTGAAACTGACAAAAGAAACCATCAATTTAAATGTATTGAAAATTAACAAATCAAAACCAGACATTGCTTTTGAATTGTGGTCAAAACAAAAAAATTAAAAAAACAAACTAATGACGAAATGGCCTGGACAAAAATGATGGTACAATGATTAGATTTAAACATGTAAGTAAAGGTAAATAAAGACTATTACCAAATACATGTATGTTCAGATTTTGCTAGGTTTCAGAGATATAGGAGGTATTATCTCCTGCTTGTATACATAAGCTTCCCTAGGTTACCGACCACCTTCCTCAGCTCATTTTGTGTTCTTATAGCTCCAGCTGCCCTGTTTGACAATGGTGATGTCCCTGCTGCTATACCTGATCAGTAAAACAGGAGCTTGTTTATCTATGTTACTGACAAACTATAACCCTCTATGTAAACATAGAGCTGATGTAACTTACCAAAAAACTACAGTTTTGTCTAATCTGTCTAAGTGATGTCCTTCCAGAAGCTTTGTAGCTTATCAATATGCATTTTGGCAAATTCCAGCTTTACTTTTTATGATTTTCATGAAAAAGTTTTCCATTAAGTCCACTTTGGCAAAGAATGTGAAGGATGGTGTGATCGGACAGACACTGATGTACCATGACGTTGAAGTTCATGTTGAATCTTTTTGGAAGTTGTTTTGGGCTTTTTGGTATTCATTTTATTCTCTTCAATTTGCCATCAATTTTCCTATAGACCTTAAACTTCTGAATAATATGTTACAGGAACATCAAGCTGTTTGGAGATGATCTTATAGCCTTTACCATTAACATGTCTGGCTATAATTTTCTTTCTACTCTCCTGACACAACCCTTTTCTTAGAATCTCCCTTGGTCCATGTTTAGTGTGGTACACACCATGATACCAAACAGCACAGTGACTACTTTTCACCCTGTAATTAGGCAGACTGACTGATAAGTTTGAAGACACCTGTGATGCTAATTATAAGACACAACTTAGTTTAACATGTCCCTATGGTTAAAGTATTTTCAATCTTATCTAGGGTATCATCATTTTTGTCCAGGCCAGTGTCATTGGGTTTTTAATTTCCCTTTTGGTTGAAACACAATTTAAGAATCAATGTCTGATTTTTATTAGTTGATTTTCAGGTAAAGTTAATGGGGTTGTCTCACTACAAGGATTGCTTTTTATGTAAAATATCTTGGAAAAACAAGTCACTTTGCAATATATGTCCATTAACAGTGTCCTACCTATTCCAAGATATCCCCTCTTGTATGGGCTGCATCAGCTCCTCAGATCGCTATAGCTACAGACCTGTTCAATCTCTCATGATAGGCTGCCAGGGTTGGTCGCTATAGCTACAGACCTGTTCAATCTCTCCTGATAGGAGAGAACACAGAACTGAGGTAAGATGGATCATAGTAGTGAGACAACCCCTTTAAGTATATTATTACTTTTGACAGTTTATTTCTGTGACCATTGTGGGTTTTCTTTCTTTAACGATAGGGTACTAATAATTTTGTCCATGTATGTAACACCATGTGAAATGGCTTAGAACAAGCATCAGGTTCTACATAGCTGCAGTACTGCACTGTTTTCTACCATACCTCCGTATAACTCCAAATTTTTTCTCCTATAAAACTTTCTTGTTCTGTATCAAACTCACATCATAAAAAGCTTGAAAACAGCGCCACCTGCTGCTACATCACATTTCTATTTTGGCATCTACATTATTTATATAGTGTGAATTTATAGATTCACCATGTAATATCTTTATCCCACTCAGTTTCATAGAAAGAGAATTAATTTACATGAAAGTGGATACATGCTTAAAGGGGTTGTCTCACTACATTGATTCGTCCTGTTTTCTTTGTTTCATTTTGAATTCAGAGGGGTGTTTACTGGCTTCTACTAGGCTGCAGTAGAAGCCAAGTCTGATAGCCTATCATGAGAGATTGAACAGGTCTGTAGCTATAGTGACCTGAGCAGCTGATGCAGCCCATACAAGAGGGAATTACTAGGAATAGGCAGGACACTGTTAATGGACACATATTGCAATGTGACTTGTTTTTGCAAGATCTTTAACATAAAAAGCAATCCTTGTAGTGAGACAACCCCTTTAATGGTGTTTTCCTATCATCCACATTTATCACCTTTTCGCAGGATCGGTTATGCATATCTCAGTGCTGGGCATCCCTCCACCAATCGCTGTAACAGGGATCCCACATCTCCCAACTCTCCTCACTGCGCTTGCGCAGCAACGAAGTCTTTGAATGGAGCAGTGATCAAACGTGAACTCCTGTCCCATTCAGAGTCTATACGACCTATGACAGGATTGGACTCTGTAAGGAAGGACAGAGACTTGGGGCTTCTGTGTTACTTGACGCTGTTGGGATTTGAACCAGGACCCCAGCACTGCAGGACAGCAGCGCTAACCACTCAGCCACCTGTAATGATTCACTATTTATTTTTTACTGGATCGAGGGGTATATAGGCTTTGGGTGAATTCACATGTGGCAACTGTTTCATTCTGTAACCACCTAAAGTGTCCTATTGTTTTCTAGGGGAATATGCACCACTGGGGCACATAGGGCGACATGCATGTACGGGGTTGTGCCAGAAGTCAGGTGTCTTTTCAGCCCAAAAACTGGCACAGCCCTGTTCGCTATATTTTTAATCAGGCGCACTCAAAAATTAGGTGCATTATAAAGTGCCCGCAGCACTTTGTAATGCACCCGAGATCGGGGTCGTGCCGGAGGCGTGTTGCACTACAACCGTACGAAGCTACACATTTATAGCTTCAGTGCAGCAGATCCAGGCTCATTACTGCTGGAACAGGTAGAGCACTTTAAAAGTGGTTGACCCGAGCCTGAATTTTTGCTTTCTAGCTAGAAAATGCTAAATCTATGACCCGCAACAGAACAGGACCATAAATTCAGGCGCATTCTATGCTACTAATGCGCACAAAAAGAATGGTGCCTGGGCCCCAAAAACCATACATGTCACCCATAGTGCCTATTTTCTGCTTTGTTTGAAGCAATATGTGACACGTACAAAAACCTGGGTGTAGGTCAATTCTGGGAAAGAGCATGTTTTATGTGCAGAATTTAACATTAAAATGTCATTGAGGATTGAAAAATAACACAGCAAATACACGTGTGCCGGACCATTCCTAGGGGCGGGCAGGGCGGGCGATCGCCTGGGGCGCAGAGGCTCCGCTCACCCGAGGGGGGCGCCGCGAACGACCGCCCTGCCTGCCTTAAGGATCGCCCCTGACTCTGCGCGACTGTTTTATCAGTCGTGCAGAGCCAGCAGCTTCAGGGAGGAGGCGGGACGGATCGTTCCCGTCCTGACTCCTCTCCTGTATCAGCGTCGCAGGGGGCGCACAGCTCTCACCACGCCCCCTGTGACACTCGATCTCCTCGGCTGGCAGCTCTGCCGCCGAGGAGATCCCTGGGAGCTGCGTGCAGCGTAAGCGACGTGATGACGTCACACCGCTTACACCGCTGAGCAGCTCCCACCGCTGAGCAGCTCCGGACCGGGAGGCGCGGACTGAGGTTAGTACTATTTTGTTATTTTAGAATTACTTACAGAGGGGCATCTACTGGCTACAGGGGGGGCACACTGGCTACAAGGGGGGCACACTGGCTACAAGGGGGGCACACTGGCTACAATGGGGCATCACTGGCTACAATGGGGGCATCCTGGCTACAATAGGGGCATCCTGGCTACAATGGGGCATCCTGGCTACAAGGGGGCACACTGGCTACAATGGGGGCATCCTGGCTACAAGGGGGCACACTGGCTACAATGGGGGCAAACTGGCTACAGAAGGCACACTGGCTACAGAAGGCACACTGGCTACAAGGGGGGCACACTGGCTACAAGGGGGCACACTGGCTACAAGGGGGGCATCACTGGCTACAAGGGGGGCACACTGGCTACAAGGGGGCATTACTGGCTACAGGGGGCATCACTGGCTACAAGGGGGGCATCACTTGCTACAAGGGGGGCATCACTGGCTACAGGGACATCTACTGACTACAGGGGGCATCAGCTGGCTACAGGGGGGCATCACTGGCTACAGGGGGCTACTACCTGGCTATAGTGGGCTACTACATGGCTATAGTGGGCTACTACATGGCTACCATATGAGGTGCTATACATGGGGAGTTTGTATAGAGATAGGAATTGGTTGGGAAGTGCTGATAAAGGGAGGAGTCTTAAGATATTTGTTTTGTAAATTTTACAGTGAAGAGTCAGGAGTAGTCATCTTGGCGTCTGGGGCAAAGAAGAAGAGAAAGAGAACAACTCTTCAGAGACGTCTCCTGTGAGTCACTAAATATAACTTTACTGTAATCTCTTATATGTCTGCAGAGCCTGTGTACAGCTGGTATCCACCACTGTATGCTGGTAATATTGGTTGAAGTATAATGGTTTGTATTCAGTAATAGTCAGTTTGTATTATTCAGTCACTTTGTGGTGGTGATATGTGGTCACAGTGTTGCTGTATTTGGTCACTATGTGGTGATATGTGGTCATGGTGTGGTGGTACTATTCGGTCACTGTGTGTTGGTGATATGTGGTCTTAGTGGTCTTGGAATTCTGGTTGGTGTAGCGGGCGGTGTTATTTGGTAACTGTATGACTATTATTTAGTAGTTTTATACGTAGCACATTGTGGTAAAGCTTTCTGTATATTTTGGCTTTGGTTGATGGTGATGCACTGTGTTTCATTATGTTACATGGGGGAGGGGGCGAAATTTCTTCACCTCGCCCTGAGTGAAATTTAGCCTAGGAACGGCCCTGGACGTGTGTTTTGTTTTTAGATGCATAATTGATGCCTTTTTATAAAGCACAAAATTACCAAAAATGCTCAAAAAATACTTTAAAGAAAGCACAGAAAAAAGCATAACAAATATGCAGTAAAGCACAAATGTTTACTTTGAAATACACGTGTATTTCTCAGCATTCATTTTGCACATTGTGGCTATGGTTCTGCTGATCTGTCACTTCAGCATGCACACTGTCGCTTTTATGATTTACATGGGCATCGTCCATTTCGCTCATCCCATCTGGTAAGAGAACAATATGGCTGGTAACGGTGTGCGATTGATGAGACTAAGTCACATACGGGATGGTGCAAAAGAGTCATAGATTGGTAGATGCTGGATACATGGGATAAACGACACAAGTGTCAGCATTACTTTAAAGGGAGTCTGTCCCCAATTTTTTTTTTTTTTTACTTATTAAATCAAGCCCCTGATCAATGTTCTTTTTCTCTCAGTCATTTTTATTTCCTGATTGTAGATTTCTCTATTCGGCCGTCTATATATGATTGTGGGGAAGACATTCTTGTTTGCGCTGCTTTAACAGCAGTCAGAGAGATACTTTACAGCAGCTTCATGCACATAGGAGCCTTAAGAAACATTCTCTGTCCCATAGACTTGTATAGGAGAGTTTTCACTGTGCAGGGAGGGGAGAGGGGGAGCTGTGACCTCTCCTCTTGTGACTGGTGGATTCTGTGTTATCTGTACACAATGGTGTCTCCTTTCAGTTTGACCCTGCTGTTACTGATAATGAGCAGACATTGCTGAAAAGCCCTCTAAACAGAACAGAAGTGTCAGACTATTAGGCCTAGTGGCCAAAGGGAAATCGGCAAGACTTAGGAATTATTAAAAAATACTGAAAGTGATCTGGAAAATAAAAAAACATAACCAAAAATTCCTAAAAAATGTGTTTAATATAAAAATGTGAGTTAAACAGTAAGTCATTTTTTGATGACACATTCCCTTTAAAGGACGATATGCACAGATTTCCGAATATATCGTCTGTATTAGTTCAGTCTCCTAGTGTTTTACTTCAATACTCATATGATGTGCGCTGCTTTACCTTCACTCCCCACGAAGGGACAGGGTCTGACACTGGGATCCAAAGAGCATCAAAGAGAAAAGTTGTGTACTTTTCCACCCAAAATACCAACGAGGTGAAGGGTATGTGTTATGTGTGCGAGTTTTAGGGTACATTTGCATGGGTCAGATCTGTAGGGAAATGCACAGAGAAATACGCGCTTTACACCCTGCACCAGCCAGTGTGGATCTTGTTGCAGATTTTTCTTTCACTAACTTCAATAGGAGAAGAGGTTGAAGTATATATAGAAAAATCTGCAATAGAATCGGTTAGTGCAGATGTGCAGAAATGCTCAGGATTTAGCTGTGATTAATCTGTGGAAATACTCTTAGGATGGGATTTTGACATCAGTATTTGTATCAGTATTTGTAGGTCAAAACCAGGAATAGATCTAAAGCACAGAAGAGAGGAACAGAAGAATACTTTTTTCTCTTTGTAGGTTTCATTCTGGTTTTGTCTTATAACCACAGATGCAAAATATTTCAAGAAAGCACAGTAGGAACCCAGCCTTATGGTGCTATGTTGCATCGATTTTGTGCAAATCATGGAAAAATGCCCAAATTTGCACATGTAAATACCTAATATGGGTAAAAATTGAGAGTAGTTTTGTGCATGAGTGTAATTTGCCCTTAAGTCTGGGAACTTCAAACAGATGGTGACTGTACTTATCTCCTATGACCTCCACTCATTACTCTCAGGGCTGTGCATGCAGACAGAGTGCAATCTGAAGGAGACCTCAAATAAGTGTATGGGCCAGTAAGCCCTATAGACTTTGGATGGTAAGGCTGGGGACCCCATCACTGGAGAATATGGTGCAACAAAATAGAACCCCCACAGTCTACTGCAATTCAGGAACAGTTTACTTGCAATAAGCACTTAAAGGGGTATTCCCATCTCAGACACAGGTATGCCAAGAAATGTAGCTGTCTAATTGGTGTGGGGTCTCACCTCTGACACCTGCCCCTAGCTTGAGAACAGACCCCTAAACTCCCTTGTGCTGAACAGAGAAATGGCCACACTTGCTCCATAAAAAAGAATGGAAGCAACTGCGGTCGCCCCTCTTTTCTGCATGAAGTTTAGGTCATGTTCACAAGGTAAGTGCATGTCGCAGAGTAGAAATTACACCTCTCAAGCATTTATGCCATTTTCTGTGAATATACCCTAATTGTCCAGGATGGGAATACCCCAATAAGCCTGGTGGTTACATGGGCTCAGACTGGCCCACAGGTTAATAGGGGAATTCTCCGGTGGGACCCTGAACAATGCAGACATGGAGGTTTTTTTAAACTGCATATACATCCTTGGGAGAGGCAAAAAGGCAGAGAGAAGAAGGCCAAATGCAAGAGGCATGTAGAGAAGCTGGAAGATGGGCGGCCCTAGAATCAACTTAACGGGTGGGCTCTAGAATCAACTTTATTGGTGGGCCCTAGAATCAACTTCACTGCTGGACTCTAGAATCAGCTTCACTGCTGGACTCTAGCATCAGCTTCACTGCTGGACTCTAGCATCAGCTTCACTGCTGGACTCTAGCATCAGCTTCACTGCTGGACTCTAGCATCAGCTTCACTGCTGGACTCTAGCATCAACTTCACTGCTGGACTCTAGAATCAGTTTCAACATGCTGGACCCCTTAGAAATCAACTTCACTGCTGGACTCTAGCATCAACTTCACTGCTGGACTCTAGCATCATCTTCACTGCTGGACTCTAGCATCAACTTCACTGCTGGACTCTAGCATCAACTTCACTGCTGGACGCTAGAATCAACTTTACTGGTGGACACTAGAATCAACTTCACTGGTGGAAACTAGAATCAACTTCACTGGTGGGCCCTCAAAATAAATTCCTCTAGTGGGCCCCAAGAATTAAATTCCACTGGTGGGCCCTAGGCATCCCAGTCTCACACTGTGGTTACACGAAACAAGTATACAAGTTCAACATGCATGGAGGTTCTCACATGCCTTAGGTTCCTAAAGCCGCCGGTTGGTGTTTCTGATGCAGTTTTGGACATGTCACAAGAGCTGCTCATTCTATTTATCAGGTCCTTCTTCAGGAACAATCCCTCTCGCTTTTCTGGCCTAGTGGTTGTGTCTCTTTGGTTCCTTTCATTCTCTCCCAAGTACTGCTGATTTTCTACCTGTACTCTCACATCCCTCCTCACTCGTCTCTCTCTACCTTCTATACTTCTTCATGCTATAGGCATGTTGTGTAGACAACAGTATTATAAATGGCACATGCTATGCGGGGGCCCAGGCACGGATTGTATCCTCGGGCCCTTAAAATACTGCACATATGACTTTGGTTTTATATTAAGGTTCCTGTGGTCAGGATGAGGATCAGCACCTATCAGGGCTTGAAACACTAATAGCTTGTCCCCACGGCACCAGTTATTTGTCGGTTTTTCAGGCGGTTTGCGGTTTTACAAACCTTCTGAAAAGCGACAAGCAACGCTCCCCATAGACTTCAATGCAAAATCCGTGCACCACCGGCGGTCCGAAAAACATAGAACATGTTAATTCTTCCGTCCGGTTTTCAGGCGGAATATGAACACGTGGGTGTGAAGGGGGAGGGCTTCAATTCACAAACCGCAGACAAAAGCCGTCCCCTTGCGTGCCAAAAAAAGACAAAGTACCGGTCGGCATTTCTGACGGGATTTGGTCTTTCCAGTGTAAATGCACCTTAAGTGATCGAAAAGTCAGAGAGTCGAAAAGTAGTCCGAATATTCTCTTACCTATAAATTCTTCATATGTGCCTCCTGTTAAATCTTCAATAAGCTCATTCTTTTCCAGGTCATGTAGCACGTGCACAAAATCTCTAAACCAATCCTTCCTCTTAGTGATCCTGCTGAGAAGTTCCCTGTTGCCTTCATGTTTACTCTGTTTTCCAATTACCTGCAACAAATGACAGTAATAAATATATATCAGGGGTTTCATGATGTTCATTGACCAAAAAACTTGTTTTACGTTCTCTATTGAGCACTTTCAAATTTCTCCTTTTCTTTGATCACGTTTTGTCTTGTATTATAATTTTAACTAGGCGATATATAAAGAAAAGGTTCTATGTGCCCAAGAAGATCCATCATGTTTCCTTCTCCTCACTGTCCTGTGCCTGGCTGAAAACAACCGACTGCAGCAGGATCCTCCCCCCACTACCCTGTCTACAGTAGGATACAAGTATTGTGAATTCTTGTCCTTCAGCCATTTCCTCATCAGTAATAGACATTTCCCACCTATTAATTAGCCCATGGAAGATGAATGTCTGATTGCTGCAGGCCCCCGCTGATAGGACCCCTGCCAATTACAAGAACTAGGGGTCTGGAGTTTAAAGGAAGCAGCAAATGAGCATGCACACTACTGCCCATGAAATGTGTGACTAAAGCAAATCCTTACATAGAATAATCGATAGAAGAGGATGACTCCAAGTACCGGGTTGTATTAACTTCTGGGTTGTCTTGTGGTTGCAGTTGTTCCACCATGTTGGCCTATTGTGTATGAGTCTGGAAGTCACCATGCAGCCCGGGCCAATATTTTATATTTGTTGGGATTTTGTTTGTGCACATGGAAATACTGTTTAAAGGGAACCTGTCACATAGGTTGTGCCCCCCTTGCTGAGGGCAGCACAAGCCAGTGTCAGACCTGCTGTTTCCAGCGCTGTGTCCCTTATTCTGTAAGATGCTGTAGTTTTAGAGCATTTACCCCTCAAATCTTATTCATGAGCAGGCGTTAGCCCCGCCCACCAAGGGCTAGCCCCGCCCACTGACAGTCACATGTTTCTACCTATTCAAAGTAATAGATTTATCAGTTGAGGTGGGTGGGGCTAGCCTCAGGTGGGCGGGGTTTGAAAAAAAACGGACTCTTTTCATAACTCTTTTCTGGCTGAAAACTGCAGACTTGAGCATCTGAAACTACATCTTACAGAATAAGGGACACAGCGCTGGAAACAGCAGGTCTGACACTGGCTTGTGCTGCCCTCAGCAAGGGGGGCACAACCTATGTGACAGGTTCCCTTTAACAGTATGTTCACATGGCGTTTTGGATCTGAAAATCGCATCCAAAAGTGCTGCGTCAATCGGATCCAAAACACATCCACAATGCATCCAACACACTGCTGCGTGTTTGGATGCGTTTTGGCTGAAGCAGTATGGCACCTTATAGTTTTAAATAGGGCGTCTGCTGCGTCTTTCGGATCAAGAATTGACATGACAGTTCTAAAAACGGATCAGAAAGACGCAAGAAAACACACATCGGCGATCACTCATCTGAACGTCAATGCGTATTTTACATTGAAAGCAATGTGAATTACACTGCACATTGGTAGATGTGTGTTTGGGTCTGTTTAGGGTCCGAAATATGGTTTCCAAACACGCATCTATCAACGTGGACTCAACACGCTGTGTGAACATACCCTAAGGGGCCGTTCACACGGCTTATTCTGGGACTGATTGGCAGCCATACTGCGTGCCGTATTTGCGCTGCAGTACGGCTCCAATCCGTCCCAGTAACTACGGTAATTCACAGTTCTCATAGAGAACTATGGAGTCCGTCTCTTCTCCCCGCTCGGCGAATCCGCCGAAGGGGGAGAAAGTGACATGCACATTATTTACGGCGCGTACGCGCCGTGAATAATGAGCGTCTATGGGGCCGGCGAGCTGCCGGCCCCCCGCCCAACCCCCGCTGCACGGCAGCCGGCGTAAGTGCGTGGCGAAATCCGGCCCCACAATTACGCCGGCAATAAGCCGTGTGAACATTGCCTAACAGTCAATTGTTATATTTGTAACTTTTCTGTGAATGCGGCTTAAATTCTGTATTATACATTTGCAGAATCTATTTGCAAATAGGGACATCTGCTGGACATTGTGAATAATGCTGTTTGCCATAAAAAAAAAGTTTAAAAAAAATTGAACATGCAAACTAATACTGGTTTATTCGGATAAATATTTTTGATGTGTTCTGAAAACTGGGAATGGACCCAAGTATGAGAAGCCTAAGGTTAGATTATCAAAGGGGTGGTTGTATCATTATTTTCATGATGGAACCAGATTTACTATTGCTGTAGTCATCATTTGACTGGCCGGTCTCGTGCCAGGCTGCTCTCACTAGTGGCCAAATTGGCAACAACCTGAGGGAGAAGAGAGGCTCAGTACTACACTGCCTGAAAGTCACAGGCTACTCTTCACCCAGTGCAAAGTTTCAGCCCTGTATTTAAACACCCCAGTCAAGGTAGAATGGCTTGCCACTTAGTAGTCAGGGCATATGCCCACCAGGTCCGTCCAAGCAATGAACATACCTACAGTGGTGGCCAAAAGTATTGGCACCCCTGCAATTCTGTCAGATAATACTCAGTTTCTTCCTGTAAATGATTGTAATCACAAATTCTTTGATATAATTATATTCATTTAATTTGCCTTCAATTGAAAACCACAAAAAGAATTGTCATAAAGCCAAATTGGATATAATTCCAAACATAAAAAAGGGGGTGGACAAAAGTATTGGCACTGTTAGAAAAATCATGTGATGCTTCTCTAATTTGTGTAATTAACAGCACCTGTAACTTACCTGTGGCACCTAACAGGTGTTGGCAATAACTAAATCACACTTGCAGCCAGTTGACATGGATTAAAGCTGTCTCAACCTCTGTCCTGTGTCCTTGTGTGACCGCATTGAGCATGGAGAAAAGAAAGAACCAAAGAACTGTCTGAGGACTTGAGAATCCAAATTGTGAGGAAGCATGAGCAATCTCAAGGCTACAAATCCATCTCCAAAGCCTGAATGTTCCTGTGTCTACCGTGCGCAGTGTCATCAAGAGTGTAAAGCCCATGGCACTGAGGCTAACCTCCCTATGTCATCTGTGGCTAACCTCCCTAGATGTAAAGCCCATGGCACTGTGGCTAACCTCCCTAGATGTAAAGCCCATGGCACTGTGGCTAACCTCCCTAGATGTAAAGCCCAGGGCACTGTGGCTAACCTCCCTAGATGTAAAGCCCATGGCACTGTGGCATGAACCCTTCACCTAGATGTAAATCCCATGGCACTGTGGCCAACCTCCCTAGATGTAAAGCCCATGGCACTGTGGCCAACCTCCCTAGATGTAAAGCCCATGGCACTGTGGCCAACCTCCCTAGATGTAAAGCCCATGGCACTGTGGCCAACCTCCCTAGATGTAAAGCCCATGGCACTGTGGGCTAACCTCCCTAGATGTAAAGCCCGGCACTGTGGCTAACCTCCCTAGATGTAAAGCCCATGGCACTGTGGCTAACCTCCCTAGATGTGGACGGATGATTGACGAGAGATTTCAACGCAAGATTGTGCAGATGGTGGATAAAGAACCTCGACTAACATCCAAACAAGTTCAAGCTGCCCTGCAGTCTGAGGGGACAACAGTGTCACCCCGTACTATCCGTTGGCGTCTGAATGAAAAGGGACTGTATTGTACGATACCCAGGAAGACCCCACTTCTTACCCCGAGACCTAAAAAAGCCAGGCTGAAGTTTGCCCAAACTTACCTGAGAAAGCCTGAAACGCTTTGGAAGAATGTTCTCTGGTCAGATGAGACAAAAGTAGAGCTTTTTGGGAAAAGTCATCAACATAGAGTTTACAGGAAAAAAAAAAGGCATTCAAAGAAAAGAACACGGTCCCTACAGTCAAACATGGCGGAGGTTCCCTGATGTTTTGGGGTTACTTTGCTGCCTCTGGCACTGGACTGCTTGACCGTGTGCATGGCATTATGAAGTCTGAAGACTACCAACACATTTTGCAGCATAATGTAGGGCCCAGTGTGAGAAAGCTGGGTCTCCCTCAGAGGTCAATGGGTCTTCCAGCAGGACAATGACCCAAAACACACTTCAAAGCACTAGAACATGGTTTGAGAGAAAGCACTGGAGACTTCTAAAGTGGCAGCAATGAGTCCAGACCTGAATCCCATAGAACACCTGTGGAGAGATCTCAAAATGGCAGTTTGGAGAAGGCCCCCTACAAATCTCAGGGACCTGGAGCAGTTTGCCATAGAAGAATGGTCTAAAATTCCAGCAGAGCATTGTAAGAAACTCATTGATGGTTACCGGAAGTGGTTGTTCGCAGTTATTTTGGCTAAAGGTTGTGCTACCAAGTATTAGGCTAAGGGTGCCAATTCTTTTGTCCGGCCCATTTTTAAAGTTTGGGTGAAATGATCAATGATTTGATTTTTGTCTCATTCTGTTTTGTGTTTTTTCATTGGAAGCAAAATAAATGAATATATTAATACCAAAGAATTTGTGATTGCAATCATTTTCAGGAAGAAACTGAGTATTATCTGATGGAATTGCAGGGGTGCCAACACTTTTGGCCACCAATGTATAACTCTAAGGCCTCGTTCCCACGGCTTATTTGGGCACGGATTGGCGTCGTACTCCGCGCCGGATTTGCGCTGCAGTACGGCGCCAATCCGTCCCTGTCATTACGGTAATTCACTGCTCTCATAGAGAACAGTGGAATCCGTCGCTCCTCCCCGCTCGCGAAATCCGCCGGGCGGGAGAAACTGACATGCACATTATTTACGCGCGTACGCGCCGTAAACAATGCATTGTCTATGGGGCCGGAGCGGCGCCCCCCCGCGACTCCGGCCCCGCCCTTATTCACAGCGGATTTGTGAGCTCAATACGGCTCACAAATCCGTCGGGAATAAGCCGTGTGAACACGGCCTAAGGGTACATTCACACAGCGTTGTTTGGCACTGAAAATCCCAGCGCCTAATCAGCATTGTTTCCTTCCCAGAAATTCCACATTTGTAAGTGCGGAGTTCAGATGAGGAAATGATGCGCGTCACCCATCACCCTGTGATGGGTGACGCGCAAATCTATTTAAAGATCTGACTTATTGATTCTGTGCCGGTGCTTACAATAAGAGCCGAAATAAGTAAGTAAAATCAGCCTCGTCTGAACGTGGTAAAATGGAGGTCGGTTTACCGCTGGGTTGGACTCTGATTCTGCGGTAGATTCAATGCTAAATCGACCCCCAGAATTAGTGAATGCCCCCAAAAGTCAACTCCATTCAAAAACAGAGGTATGTAGAAATTAGAATCAACCTCACAAGCTCAACCAAGTCTTCTTGACATAAAATCCCACATTTTGGTGGTTGAGCAGAGGTCTAAATATTATTGTAAAAAACTTTATGCAGATATTTTTTCCATTTTGTAGTCTTTTGGTGTTTTGTTTGATGCTCCAATCACATCTAGAGCTGCATTCAAAAGTTAAGCTACTGGGTAAACACACAGCACAGTTGAGTTTTGGGTGTGAATAGAGAAGAATATTTCTTAATGTAGCTCAAGATCAGTAAAGCAGGTATAAGACGTCATATATGATTTTAGGCGCTCAGACGCCATTTTTCTTTATGCATTAGTAGCGTACAATGCGCCTGAATCTATGAACCTGTTCTACTGCGGGTCATAGATTTAGCGCTTTCTAGCTACAAAGCGACACTTCTGGCTCAGGTAAAACACTTTTAAGGTGCTCTACCTGTTCCAGCAGTAATGTGCCTGGATTTGACGTTCAGAACTCCTAAATTTGAAGCTTCATACGGTTGTGGTGCGACGCCTCCAGCACGCCACCCCCCCGATCTCAGGAGCGTTACAAAGTGCCGCGGGTGCTCTGTAATGGGCCTGATATTGGAGTGTGCCTGGTTAAAAATAGTGCAAATGGGGCTGTGCCAGTTTTTTGGCTAAAAAGATGCCAGACTTCTGGCACAGCCCCGTACATACATGTCGCCCATAATATCTTTTTTTCCTGTAGTTCTATCTGAATTACAACCAATACAGCTGCCGTTAAAGAGGACCTATGGCCATTCCTGACCTGTCTGTTTTAGTAAATACCCGTGGTCACTATCTGATAATAATTCTGGGGCATCTTCTCTTATAAATCTATGCTGTGCTGTTCCTCTGTTATCTCTTCCTAAAGTGTATTACTGAATCTGTCACCTGGGTGTTACTAATTGAGGGCGTGTCCCTGCACAGTCCGAAATTATCCACTCAGAGCTGACAGAGTCAGTGTGTGCAGTGACACACCCCCTTTGAAAACGAGGATGGTAACACCCAGCTGACTGATTCAGTAATAGTCATCTAGGAGGAATAACAGAGGGACAGCACAGCACAGAGTTATAGGAGGAGATGCTCCAGAATTGTTATTTCACAGGCAACACAAGGATTTACTAAAACAGACAGGTCAGGAATGTCACAGGTCCTTTTAAAGGAGTTTGTGACTCATGTTCCCCAAATTTCTGAGTGACAAATCTGTCTTGTTAGGCAGCAAAATAGTAGCAAATAATATTTTTCTCCAAGGTCTGGTTCCCATCTGTTTCGGAGGTTCTGTTTGCTGCAGAGGTTGAACCGGACCCATATTACAATAGACACCAAGGCCC